>CAJQUN010000005.1:25802608-26039956 GCA_907163345.1 Haberlea rhodopensis
TTTCTTTAAAAAAAATTTTGGACAACATTGATAGAAAAATTTACTACGACGGCCCGTTAAAAAAATATTATCTTTTATTTTCAAATCTTCTATTTTTATCAATATTTTAAGAGTTAGTTTCAATTTATCCTCCTATAGTATCACTAATAGGTATTTTACCATCAATAATTTGTAAATATGCAGTTTACACTCATATGGTTTGAAAATATACAGTTTACTCTCTTTTGTTTTCAAAATATGTATTTTACCCAAATTTATTTGTTAAACATAACACATTGTACTCTTACATGAAACTCTTATATAAATGGAGTGTTTTGCACTTATTCACAAAATACAAGGGATAAACTGCATGGTTTCAAAACACAGGGATACACTGCCTATTTTGAAAATCAAGGGGTAAACTATCTAGTTTCAAACCAAATGGATGTAAATTGTCTATTTGAAAAATCATAAGGGTTCGTCGCCAAAAACTCTTATTTAATTTAATTATATAAAACTTCCATTTGAAACAATATGAGTAAAATACAAGTATTACGATATATCATATGATTTTCAATGAAGATGTGGGTATGATTCCTTGACTGCATCGAGAGGAAACACGCTCTCACTTCGATTCCAAACCGGGAACTGGAAGTTCATCAACTGGGGTCGAGACTAACGGATGCAGGTAGAGCTACCTTCATCCCGGCCCTCAGAACCACCAGCTCCAACCCAGAAACGCCGTGGAAGGTCGAGTGACATGTTGAAGGTAAAAGTTGTCAAATGGGCTTTGACCTACTCATATTTTATCCGGCCCATAAAAGATTTTGACGGGTAATCTTATATTCGGCCCATTCTTCGTCCACTTTTTTTTTTTGTTTTTTTATAACTGTTTAAGATAAAAAGAAATGTGAAAAAATAAAACTGACAATATAGATGACTTATTTGAATGAACCGAGATGGGTAAAACTATATGGTTTGAGAACTGATTTTAAAGAAATTCTATTTTATTTGATTTTAGAAAATTGAGAGAGCAAAGAGTTCGGAGGCTTGGAAGTGACCCATGGTTCAACTCGTCGAGTTTAACTAGGTGTTAAAGGTGCGTAGTAGGACATGTCAGTTTTAGGTCTTGTATGGGTCGGATACTCGGATTAGTCCCAATTCAAACATTTAACCAGTGTCCGGTCTGGCCTACAATGAACCCATGCGAGGTGCTCACTAGCTCATAAGCGGTTTGACCTAAGTTTGACTCGATTTCAACTTTAACCAAGTTTAAGTCAAGCTCGTGCACCCTCTCTGTTAGAGCTAGGCATGGGTCGGCACGGCCCCTACGTGCCGTCCGTGCCGACACGACACATTTCAAGTTTTTTTATTTTTTTGGCTTACCGATCGATAGTGTGCCGATCGATCGGTCAAGTAGCGATCGATCGGCACATAATTGTCGATTGATCGCTATACCAAAAAAATTTTTTTGTATAGTGTCGTGCCGTGCCAGACCACGGGCCGGCACCCTATGGCCCAGCAGGGCCCATGTCACTGGCCGTGCCTGGCATGGCACTGTAGCAAAATGGGCTGTGTCGTGCCGCTTCGTGACGTTACATGTTGTGCTGGCACCGTACGCTCTGTTTTACATCTCTAAATCAGACTGAGTTGTTTTTCTTTTTCCTTTTTGTCAATGTATCAAATATAAGCCAGGGCCAAGTTTTGAGTAAAATTCAAATATTACTCGAGCCAAATGCAAAATCTCTACTCGATCGAGTTTGAACTCAACCTTAAATATTAAAATTTTTCACGAGTCAAATTCAAATATCATGACAATCGATATGCTGCTACCTTATCGTAATTTGGGATGTCTTTCTTGAGCAGAGAAATTTTAATTTTATTTTTTTAAGAAAAATCTTGAACAAAATATTACTATAAGATGGTTATCCACGTACTAAATATGGAGTCCAACATAAAATATAATTATGAGGAACCATTAGCCAATAATGGGATGTATTCGTTGAATTTAGGTTAGGGTTGAGTCACTTTTAAGTCGAATTATAATATTTTTGAAAATATATATCTTTTAAAAATTATAGCGGAAAACTGTATATATTAAATCCAATGAATTCGATCCCTCCCAAACTCCACAAATCGCAGAAGATTCATGTACTGGATTTGCTTCTTTTTACATATCTTTTAAAAATTGAAGTTATACATTACGAAGTGCTGTTTATATAACAATTATATGAAAAACATGAAATAATGTAATGATTGTCAGAAATAGTTCAAAATGTTGTCGGTAGAACAATTTACAGTAAATATATTATAATAATATAAATCATACTAACGAGTGGAGTAGGTAGCAATTACCTTTTTATAGTATCATTAATATGTATTTTATACATTTACGGTTTGTAAATAGATATTTAGATGCATGTGCTTTATAAATAGATATTTTATCCATATATAATTTGCAAAATATAACACAATGCTCTACTTGCACGTCATACACAGAGGGATGTTTTATATCTATTCACAAATCATGTGTTAAATTGTCTATTTTCAAATCACATGAGTGTAATTGCATGTTTGGATAACCATATGGAGGTTTGTTGCCAAAAATGCTAACGTGTGTACCAGGAGATGAGGACTAAGATAGCATATATAAAGCAAATCATGCGTAGATGCTAAAGCTACTAGATTTGTCTGACCAAAAAAGAATCAAAGTGCCCAAAAGAAATTAAATCATCCAATTCAAGAAAAAGATGGTGATGGATAAAAGGACCCAAAGAAGGATTTTCGATGTGAAATTAAAAACTATCCAAAACTTTATATATTTTGAGTAGCAATTCTTCTTATCCTCCCTAGACAGTTGTCTTTAGGCCTGGAATGTGGTAGGTACATCAATGGACTTGCAGGATTATGCCTCTCAAGCCTGGAAAATGCAACGAAAAATACTAAGAATTTTTGCCCAAAAAAATCAAGAATAAGATGAAAATCGAATGAATATGAAGACGAACTTGTAGTTTAAGATAAAATAGTGAAGAAATATCGCGATTTCAATCTTGGCAAGATCATTTCCAGGGCACAATCTGCTTCCAGCACCGAAAGGAAGAAAATTCCCAGCTTTGGGTGTGAATCCCTACGCGTTATGTTAGAACGTAAGACTGAATTCAGCTATTTAAACTGCTTCTAAAACTCTTCCCACACAAAATGGCGAACTCCTGTGCACGAAGCTCCTATGCACGGGTCCGGGAAGGTGTCGGGTCATTAGAAATATGGCGTAATGCCATTAGAAACTAACTGTTCGATTTCAATTGCAAACCGAAAAGAAACTCACATCCCATCTCGAAGGATCAAACTTCTTTGGTTCAGGATAAGTTTCAGGATCTAGATGAACACCCCTAAACCATACCAAAACTTTCCATCCTTTCGGGATCGTGTAACCTGAAGAACCAAAGCAATTTATAGAACATGATCAATTTAAACACCAGCATACATAAATAAAATTTAAAAGGGTGGTCGTCTAGTAGTTTTACCACTTATGCGAACATCTTTCCTTGCCTCTCGGAAGACCACAAGTGAGAATGTAACAACACGAAGTGTTTCATCGATTACCTATGAGATTTATATGCATTTTTAAGAATAAACGAATCTGAAGTCGACATTTTCAAAGAGTTAGTAAGACAGCAAACCTTGGAAAGATACTCCATTTGTCTCACTTCTCTAAGCGTCAAACCTTGCTGACCCGGTGGCCTGTTTTTCACAATTTCTTCTTGCTCTGCCTGAATACATCCCAAATTTTATATCAAAAAAATTCGTGATGGATATAGCGAGAAAAGGAGTTTAAAGAGAAACACTGATGGCATAATTAAAGCTATGATAATAGAATTCATACAAAATATCTTTTTAATGAATTTCAAACTTATCATCACAACGTTTAAGCTTCCGTTTCCATTTGTAATTTCTATTATATTTGAAATCTGAAACGACGACATAACAAAAAGGGTTTTGGTGACGCCCTTGTGGTTTTCTAAAGAGGCACTTTATACCACTGTGGCTTGAAAATAGACAGCTTACCCCACTGTTGTTTTAAAAATAGGCATTTAACCCCTGTGATTTGTGAATATGTGCAAACACCCCCACCGTGTGTGACGTGTGAGGGGGGCAATGTGCTATGTTTATGTTTTGTAAACCAAGAGGGTAAAATGTCTATTTACAAATCATAGGGGGATAAAGTTCATATTTGCATTACCATATTGATGTAAAATGCATATTTACAAATCACATTGAGATAAAATGATTATTAACGATATCATAGGGCGTAAATTTTCACTAACTCTAGCAAAAATGACTAAATAGTTTTTATAGTATTTTCTTCCTTAGTATATAAAGAATCGAGCCATAAGCTGCTACTCTGATAGCACAGCAGCTCGCATATAGCAGAAAGCCTAAATGATTTCATTCATTAAAATATTTAATGTCATACCTTAGCTTTTTCGAACACATGCGAATGGTTTTGGAGAAAAAGTGTAGCCCACATGGTAATGTGGCTCGAGGATTCATGGCCAGCATTTAGGTACATGACCAAAACATCAATAATCTCTTCATCATTCAATCTTCTACCAAACTCATCTTCTGCATCCATTAGAGCATCCATCATGTCTTTCCTCTCACTTGGCAGATGCTTCCTCCTCCGCTCCCTACGTTCTGTTACTATACGTTGAAGAACAGCGACAAGTTTTTTACGTGCCTGAAATATCAACAGTTAGATTAAGAATCAACGTTTTGGTGAAAAAACATCATTAAACACTACCTTAAACATTTCAAACCTTTTATCATATTTGGTTCTACATCTTTTGTGGAACATGATGCTTTCTACACGAACTTGTCAACCTAGCAGGCAATGTAGATTGTAGCTAGTGCATAAAAAGATTAGGCAAATAAAAGTGAGAAAATTATGAGTTATTACTGGCAAGAATTACTCAAATTCAAAAAGAATTTTCATGATCACATTAGAATATTATCTACTTTAGTGTCATGAATCCCAAAAACATGTCATAAAAGGTGCAATCTACACTAAAAAGATTGAACATATTCCATATGCTAATTACTATTGGATGATGAGAAATGTGTGATGCATTGATCGAAATCGTGCAATGACCTCTTATAGCAACTTTAATCATGTTTTTAAAATGCTACTAATGCAAAGTAGTTGTTATTAGAGCTCATTTGCGCGTAGTTTGGTTGTCGTGTATCAGAGCCGATATTGAAAGTACTATTTGCTCGGAAAAATTGGCTGGATGTGTACTTAAGGAGGTCCTAGAATGTGAAGAAGCACAATGTAGAAGAACTCTATGAATGTAGAAGAATGTGATGAAGCCATTAGCCATCACATGTCAAATAGACGTTGATTGTAATATACTATCTCACATCGTAATGTTAAGGCAATAGGGTGGATTTATAAGGATGTATAATGGTTTCCTTTAACAACTTTGCTTAATAATTTCCGTAAAGTAGGAACGAATACGAAACTACTGAAGCGATTTCTTACTCGCACAAGCCCCCATCCTTAGGCTTGGAGCGAGGAAGAAATTTTCACCAGTTTATCAGAGAAGATGGAGTAACAAAAATACAGAACTTTAATTACCTTAAGCGCCTTATGGTAAGAAAATCCAGGAATATTGATTGCCATAGCTCTAACTCCATAATTCAATGCGGTATACTCCCTCTCCAAAGTCTCCATAGCATCTTCGCTTTCTGAACTCAAGAAAATGTACATAATTATCCTAAATGTTAGTTTCCTAAGTTCAGTCAAGAACTCGATTTGTCCCATATCTGCCCACTTTTCTAGGGACAATATCACATTATCTTCTATATATGTCAGGTAAACAGATAACGCATCTTGCCCGTTCACAGGCGCCGATGTCAACTTGCGCAGCCTCCGATGCTCCTCATCAAAAATTCCGACGAATGAATTCTTTCCAATGAGGTTCACGGTGGCCGATGGCCAACCGGGCTTAAACGAATCGTCATCTGTTAAAACTCTCCGACATGTTTCTGCTGTGGTGACAATTATACCAGGGTTGCCAAACATGTGCACCTTGTACATTCCAGTATGTCCAAATCTGCAATTTGTTGGGAAAAATGTTGAACAATCTTTTATTCGGGACCCGTGAACAATATCGATATATTTGACTATAATTGATATTCCGCTTAACCTCATATACTTTTGAGAATTTAAAGTAATTTTTGTTACCAATCAGATCAATGACATAATGGTTAATCACTCATCCTCTATACACTCAGATTCGAGTCCCCACGCCCCTATTAGATAGTATAGTTTAGTTTTACCTTTTTTAATATAAAAAAAAAATCGGATAATATCTATGGAATATCATAACATTTTTGACAATTTTGTTAGTGTTTTCAGTAACACTTTTTTTTTTTTTTGTAAATTTAACGTCACATTTATTATATGATATTTTCTCTGATTCATTTTTTTGAAAAGAAAACATATAAATGCAAATTTCAGTAACAAAAGTATTTTAAAAAAATTTGCAAGTAATGCTCCCTATCAGGCCATATCCAATCCAAAACTTTATTTTAACGCAAGTTTTGCACCAAAATAGTGCAATTTCTGCACCAAACACAAAACACATCTCCAACACATCTGCTTCAAACTTTACTCCAGAAAGAATATTCCTTACAATATTCATTTTAATTTCATTTATAATAATTATTTTAACAAAATAATTTAATTTTTTTAAATATATTTATTATAAATCTTAAATATATAAATAATTAATTAATTAATGTATTAAAATAATTATTTTATTAGTATTATTAATTTTTGCTTTTAATATTAAATAATTACAAAATTTGCAAAAATAAACTCACGATTTTGAGTTTCAAACCAATACATCAATTTAATTATCACATCCATAAAATAATCAACATTCTATATATAATAAAACTTTAAATCTAAAAAAAAAATTCATAAAAGAACAGGGATGACGCCCCGTTGGAGAAAGAACTGGCGCCAAAAATGGCGAGTCAGGATGGCCTTATGAAATTATTATTGGCTATCCCATGGGGTAGTCCCATCCATTGGATGGGTATATTCCCATCCCATGGGGCACCACCCCATGGGGTAGCAAAGACCATCTCGGCCTTATGATGGTGCCCTGCTCTGTTGTGGATCGACACAATACTTTTTGGTGGCACGTCGCAAATGGAGTGATGGACAATAACAATTTAAAATAAGAACACATTAAATACAACTTAATTAATTCTAACTGCTAAAAAGATGTAGAATATTTAAAATTTTACCTTTTTCACATCTGGCAGGATACAACCAAGTCTACACTAAACATGGGGTAATCATTAATTATCACCAGCACGTACAGCTCACGCGGTTGTGTCTTACACATATAATTATTAATATTATTTTGTAATAATAAAATTTTAGTAGGCACTTAGGTCATCTCCAACCCATAACTTCATTTTAGCGTAGATTTGACACCAAAATAGTGCAATTTCTGCACCAAACACAAAATTCATCTTCAACCCATCTACTCCAAACTTACTTTAAAAGGAATATTCCCTACAATATTCCTTTTAATTTCATTTAAAATAATTATTTAACAAATAAATTTAATTTTTTAATATATTTATATTAAATATTATTAACTGTATAAATCAATAATTAATAAAATAAAATATTTAATTTTATATTAAATAATTAAAATATATATTGTCTAAATATTTTGTAAATATATATAAATCTAATTAACTAATTAATTTTAAAACATTTTAACATTAATAATCACAAAAGTTTTTAAAACAAAATTAAAAAAAAAATACTTGGCGCAGCTACAGTGCTGTAGCTGCGCCAAGTATTTACGCCAAAGTTGGCGTGTGGTTGGAGGAGCTTCCCACGCCAAATATGGCGTTTCACGTCAATTATGACGTTTCACGTCAATTATGACGTGCGTTGGAGATGCCCGAGACAAAACTACACAAGGATAAATTTAAGAAGTTAGATTTCAGGTCTTCAATACATGAAATTAGCCCTAGCCCTCTTAGTCTCCTCTCAATAGATTTTTCAATTGTATTCCACCCTTAATTTAGTATTATATTTAGAGAGAGTAAGAAATGGTGACCTGTTAACAAAGTAGGAGATGAAAGATTCAGGATTGGTAGACTTGAAAGCTCTAAGGAATGACCACATATTACCAATAAACGGCCAGCCAAAATCACCTGGCGGAAGCTCATACCTTTTCTCACCCAATTCCCTCTCACAGTACCAGCAATTTACGTTCTTTAGCACCCATCTCACCATCCAGAAGCCACAAAAACATCCCACTAACATAACCATCCACCCCATCTTCAACAATTTAACTAATAAAAGGAGAAATGATTGTTTGATGATCAAAAGAAGTGACCTTTTCAAGATTTGAGCTTAATTTTTCTTGAAACTAAAAGGGAGTGTGGTGTGTAACTGGCAAAAGAGAAGAGAGGATGTTGAAAGAGGAACACCCCAAAGAAACGAAGTTGCTTAGTGTCTCGTATGTCCTTTTCCGAGTACTATGAGGGAACATATAAAGGGGAAGTAGAAATCAGTAGTGGACGTGGACGTGGACGTGGACGTGGACGTTGACGTAGATGTGGACGTGGGAAAAAAATATTTGTATGAACCTGATTTGATTTAGTTAATAAATAAATTTAATATTATTGATTTAAAATGGTTAGTATGTTAGTTTATATATATTTTATTTAAAAATAATATATTTTATTAGTGTATTTTTCGAATATATGTATGTATATAAATGGAAAATATTGGAGATATAAGAAGCTAAATTTGCCGGCCTGATTCTATTTGTTTTGTCTTCTTGTTTGTTGCATCGATTCCTGCGGAAGGATTCAAAAAGTAGTCATCTCTTATCTCATTACAAGATGGACTTATATATTTGAATGACTACTTGTTAAAATGTGAGGTTCGAATTCGAAAGATTTTAATTTTCTATAAATAAAATTTTACTTTTATATAATAAGATATATAATAGATTTGGGCATTTTTTTAGACGTATGGGTATTGTTGAATTGGCTGACAAGACCAAAATGCCCCTACATGTAATTAGTCCCAATTAAGGTATTTACATTTACAAAGTTCAAATGGACTTGAAATATATAAACTACCACAAAAACCCAGTTAGTGACCGGTCCAGAACCGGTAAATCATCAGTATGGATCGGTTCTAATGGTCCAAAATGACGGGTAGCTTATCGGTTTTGGGTCACTCGGTTCCAAATTAAAAACGGAACCAGGTGATTTTTTTCTAAAAAAGAAGAACTTAGTGTGGCCAAAAAATTAAACATCATGCAATTCATCAGCAATGACCGCGATCGATCACATGCCAAGTCTCCAAAAACTTTTTTAAATTTTTTTTATTTTATTTAAAGGACTGGTTTCAATCCGAAAGCAGTAGCTCCGGAATCGAATTGGTCCAGTTCTGAAAATCCATAACCAGGACCGGTCCGTAACCGGTCCAATCCAGCCCGGTAACAATCCTACTAGGGGTTGATCAACCATTGACTTAAATTACTCCAAATAAAAGGTTTGATGTGTTCCAATGAAGTGTCTCGGGAGCTGTATCAAAAGAACAGTAAATAGCTAACATTATTGGAGTGTCAATATGATGTTACATTTTCTAAAGATTGTGATAAAATATCTACTATTAATAGCCTTTTTAAACAGAAAACGACCAAAAACAATAACTCAGAACCAGAAATGCCTATTAAAAGTTCATACCATTTGTAGCAGAACACAGGACTACACAAAAGCAGACAACACTGAATTTGTGAAGATCAAGAAAATCCTTTGAAATCTCCAAAAGCTAAAACAGACAAGCTGAGGAAACAGGGCAAAATGGGGTATGCACAGATAAACATGTTGTTTTCTTCTGCTATCCTTCACAAGCTGGTACTATCAACTTTTGAGATGTCTTCTAGGGCCTCAAATGGCCATGCCTTTCATTGGATAATATTATTTAATGGTAGAAGGCCACAAATTAAATGTCGGGTGGTGTTAGAAACATTCTGTCCCAAAAACTTGAATGGTTTACGGATAATCTAACAACATCCACCGAATCTTTAATCTCAATAGATTATGTATAGATGATATAATGATTGTTTAATATTTTATTTGGTTTTATTTTTTTAAAAATTTAAATTATAAAATTATTATACCATATTTTTATGTTTAACTTTTTTTTATTTTAATAAATTTTGTATTGTTGGTGTTATGATAATTTAGAGTGACATAACGTAAATTGGTGAACATATAGATGACATGTGTGATGAAAATATTTTATATTGGCAAGAACATGAGTGTAATTCAACATTACTCCGAAATGGTCGGATCGCTAAGATCCTTACACATTAGATAGATAGATAGATAGTTATTAAGTACAAACTTTGTTCTAGAAGTTTCGGTTCGTGAAAATCGGTCCAATAGTTGTGTTATACACTTTAGGATTTTGTAATTTTTTCCCGTAAGCAAATAATTTACATATAAGCTATAATGTACGGATACTCTTAAAATTTTCATTGTCACGTATCTGATACTTTCAGATACCGATACTCAAGGATACTTTCCCGATACGTATCCGATATGCCACGTGGCGTATCGGAATTAAAAATTTATTTTTTTTATTTTGGATACTTGTCTAGATACTTCTGATTCCGACGTATCAGATACACCATGTGATGTATCCGAATTTAAAAACTATTTTTTAATTTCAGATAGTTATATGAACACGGTCAAGATACGTATTGGATACGTCATGTCACGCCTCGAAACCGGGGTCGATAACACCGGCGTTGATTCCAAACATTAATTCAAAATCAACAAGCCTCGTGTACAGATCTATGATAAAAACCAGTCTATTTATTCCATATAGAATAATAATCATCTTTACAATTGATATTACAAAATACAATTGTCTCGGATTAAATCAAATATGCGGAAGCGTAAATAAAACTAATAAATTCTTGAAGGTTCTTCGTGGATCATCATCTCCAAAATTGTTCTTGTAATTCTTCATCGATCTCTTCTTTTCGTCTTTGTCTGGGAGGGGAGGTAAGGGGTGAGTATTTGGGAAAATACTCAGCAAGTAGGGGCCGATTGAACATAGTAAAAACACATATATTTTCATAGCAGAAATCATTTTAAACATTTCTTTATCAAATCCATAGATTTTGGCATATACACATTTCTTACTCATAAACACATATCTACACATATTCACATATCGACTTATTGGATTCAAGAGGTGGCTCCCGTGGTATAGCACTTTGCTCTTAAAGATCAAGAGGTAACTCTCATGCATGTGGCACGCCCACATCATGTAGCACTTTGCCCCGCCGAATCAAGTGGTGTCTCATACACACGTAGCACGTTGCTCCGCAAGGTCCTTCATTCATGATCATGTCACATACATAATCTCATGTTTGATGTTCAATCGAGAATTTAAATCATAAATAATGTTTTGAAAACGAAATGAAGTTGTAGCAAAAACCCACTTACTGTCGGATATACAAAGCATGGTAGAATGGATCCCGGATTACGAAGGTAGTGCGAATCATCTCCTCTCTTACCTTGAAGCTTTCGAATTCTTGTGTATGTGAGAATGTGAATTTTCGAAACATTGCTAAGTGTAGAATAAGATTTTCTTGGCATGATATGTTGTGGTTTTCAAAGGTGTTGATTCTTGGAAGAATATCCCTTTCTTTGGGTGGGATTTGAGGTGTTTTAAAAGTATGAGAAATTAATTAAATTCCTAAACGTTGGCATGTGTAATGTCATGATGCTTGCAAGGTAATGATATCATGATTTGGTAAGGCTCCTAAACTTTGGCCATTACAATTGAATAATCATCAATGTCATGATTGATAAGGAAAAAGAATGGGTTTAGGCCATTAGTGACATGATTTGAGCCAACTAATGATTTGGTGACATCAAGGTAATGAATGGATGTTATCAAAGGCTAATAAAATGGCTAATGTCAAATTTGATCATGCAACTAAATGGATATCATGATTTGGGCAAGGCATTTGAATGAGTCAATTAAATGAGACAAAATGAATAAATGATTTTGGGTGTTTATTGTAGGAAAAATAGTTGATCGATACCAAAACTTTTGCCCTTTAATGACACAGTTTGAGCAAGGTACTAAATGTCATTAATGAGATTGAATGATAGCATTTGATAGGGTTGAATGAGATTAAATGGTGGCATGATTGAGTGCTACAATTGCATGACCTTGAATAACTAGTGTTATGACTTTAGCAAGTCAATTAATGGCTGTCATGATTTGGAAAGGCAAATGATTAGGCAAATTTCCGGGGCTTCACATCCCTCCCTCCTTTATTGGAAGTTTCGTCCTCGAAACTTGAGTCGGCTCGATCTTGATGAGACATTTATATTTCTCTGGCATCTTTTCTTCCGGTTCCCAAGTGACCTCTTTATACATATGGTTTGACCTTTGGACTTGGCGTATGGAATGGTCTTTCATCTCAGTACTTGATCCTTTGAGTCCACGTTCCAGATCAGAATTTCTTTGTACTTCATAGGTTCATTCCTGCTTCTTTCGACAACTAAAGGTTCTACATGGTTCGGATTGGCAATGAATATCTCCGCAGTCGTGGTACGAGGAAAATATTATGATTTTTGGATAGGCTTCGGGCGAGCGCTATTTTGATTCTGTTGGGACCGTCATTGTTGAAAGTAAATCACTTAGGGCAAAAAGTTTGCTCCAAATTTCGTATTGAAGTCGAGGCTCAAACGTGTAGCATATCCTCTAGGGTTTGAGTTGCCCTTTCGGTCTGACCATCGATTTGGAGGTAATATACGGTAGTAAAAGTCACAAGAATACTTATCGGTTATTGAAAGCTCTCTCAAAGTCGCGACACAAATTGTGGGTCTCTGTTAGAAGCTGACGAGACTGGCTTCCTATATTCGTTGGTTTAATGTTTCGTCTGAGCTCTTACCTAGTCGAACCAAGAACCAAATCTACGAGTATTTCTTCTATCGAACTTCCGTCATGTACTCTAATGAGATTATTTTAGCTTTAAGAAAGCGAATGAAAAAAGTTTCTAGTTGAATAAGTTTTCTTTGTCAAAATGATCAATGATAGGAGAAAAGTCTCTTATAAAGGTTGTTCAATACAATCCAAAAATTTCTTAAGGGGATGCAAAGTGAATGATCAACTTTTTGTGAGTTGAAACGATCAAAACAATTGTTGAATACTACAAGAATTTGCAAGGATGACATACATTATTATAGGATACAATCTCATGAAAGAGATGAAATGAAAATTCCAAGAAGGTGGAAAGATAGAAAATGTGTGTACTTTTGTGCATCAACTTAAGCAATCATGTGGTCTCAAAAATGAATTAATAAACAAATGATGTATCGAACTTTAATGAAGAACGATAACCACATTAACCAAAGAATAATTGGGTAATAATGAAACAACAATTTACTATGAAGGTCAGAAGTACTAAATTTCATTGAATGATTGGTTCACAAGTAAGGTATGTTTCAAACGAATCCCGACTATTTAAAGTAGATGTGATGTAAGAATAATTCCAAGATGGATCAATAGTTGGATAAGTATTTGCACAAATGAGGTTATCAACGAAAGCAATTTGAAGGTACAATGAATAGATTGAATAATTCTTCTAATGAAATATGGTCTTATATAGGTTTGCCAAATGAAATATGAGTTCAAGAGGATATCATTAGCAAATTTGAAGGAAGACAAATGGTTTTATTGATCGAAATGAATTTTTATCGAATTTCGAAATGTGGGAAATAGATTTCTAATACCCTAAAAGTTTGAGGGACTAATCTATAACTTGGGTTAGTCAAACTAGTGGGCGAGCTCAGAGCTCACCCATGCCACCTACCAAGCGGGCTTAGAGCTTGCTCGGTGTCTTTTCTGGCCCATGTTGGCATGGATGAGCTAAAATTCATAGCACGCCCTTACAAATCAGATAAAAGGTACGACCCATATCTTCAAGTATGAATCGGATCCTAAAAGCTGCAAGCATATCGTACGGGGAAAGTGATATGCTCTGGTCCCCAACATAAATCAGATCCTAAAGGCTGCGAGCATATCGTATGGGTAGAGTAACACCTACTGATCCCTAGCTCTGAGACTTTGGTCCCCACCCTTAGCTTCAGAAGATGTCCCCTAGGCTCCTGACATGCGGTTAAATGTTGTCTCCCTTCCATCTCCCTATAAATTCAAGGTTTGTTGACGAGAAAAAGGTATTCACTCTACTTATAATTTCAAGTTCATTTCGTTACCCTGCCCTTTGGCCGAATTCAGACTTGAGCGTCGGAGGGGACTCGACATCCTTCCGGCTCCCTTCTCACACTTGTTTGTGCTTTCAGGCCTCACCAGCACTCGGAGATGTTATCAGAGTTGCTACCAGCACCCTCCGTCCGTCAGAAAGAAGACATTTCATTGTTTCGAAGCATCAAATATATATATATATATATATATATATATATATATATATATATATATATATATATATATATATATATATATATGCACGTCTGACGCATAGAAAACCCGATTTAGATGGAGTAAAATTGGAATGTTCGATAGCTCATTATGCTTCGCGATTGTCACGAGATTTGCACGTGTCTCGTCCGATGGACGGGTAAAATATTCATGTTAAAGATAGTCATTTAATCTGAAAATCTTATTTAAATCGAAGCTTCAAATTTGTTTTAGAAAAATAACGTTAAAACAATTTATTTTAAATTGAATAATAGTTTTAAAATGAGATACACAGCCCAATTTCTGGAATAATACGCAGCCCTACGCGCCGCCATGTGGCGGAACTCACTGAGTTTCTCATCCAAACTCGTCATCCATAACCCTTCTTCCCACCTTCTCCTCCGCCCGTCTCCTAAATCCTACCACCATGGGCTTCTGGTACGATATGTTTCCACCACTCCTGAATCCACTTCATCCACCGATCCAGTGAGTTGGATCCAATCTGGATCAGCGGTTCAGTCTTTCGGGTCACGGGTCGCTTCAGCCAACGCGTTTGACTTATCTTCTATGGCGGCTTGTTCGATGCTGAAGGCTAAGGAAATGACTGATTTAACTAAGCACTACGGACGGTGTTATTGGGAGCTCTCCAAAGCGCGTCTCAGGCTAGAACCCCCTTCCCACTTCTTGTTTTTTATCAATTTTTTATGTTGATCATTTCATGGAAACCAGACTATACTGATGGATCATGGAATTTTCTGTTCTGTTGGAGGCTGGACTAAATTCGATATGAATTAATGTATGGAAACAACCAATCTGAATTACTTAAAAATAGATATTTTCCGCTACAGCAATACACATTGCATTTGTAGTGCATATTCCAAGTTAACGCCTTGCATTTGTAGTGCATATTCCAAGTTAACACATTGCTGAGATACCCGTGAAGCGGTAGTTGATTTGATTTGGCATTAGCTGGTTCTAGACATATAAGTTGGGCCTGAATCCTGATCCTACCAGCAAGTTCAATATGGGGTTAAAAACTCTTTTGCTGTCATCTCTATTGTGGTGGAATCTCTGAATCGTTGGTTTGTAATTATATGGGAACAGAGTGAGAAATAGAAATTTCAGCACTGACATTCATTACTTCTAGTTGGGTGTAACACATCTTCTATTTGCAAGCATGCTTGTCATAATTTGAACCAATGTCGTATCATCTGGCCTCTTCTATGAGGAAATGACCTTATCTCATTGCTTGTCCATCTGTGAACAGGATAGGTTTTCAGTAGCTTTTCTTCTTCCTAACCATTCAATGATATGGTCATGAGTTTTTCTTACAATTCGATTTTGTATTTTATAGCAATATTTCATTAACTTGTACCGATTTGTGCCGTAAGATGAATGCTCCTGAGATCAACTTGCCATCACCTTATTGGTTATTTTCTGTTAGCGTATTTTTTGGCTCTAATTGGGTGCACACTAAACACATTAAAAGGCAGAAATAACCATTTTTCTGTTTCAATCCTATGACATGTGAATTTGAAGTTCCCTTATGGATTGATGAATACAAACTCGTGAGTTTTATCCTTTTTTTCCATTTTGTACCGAGGATTTGTACAAGTTTTTTACTATTATCAATGAATCCATGCAATATAATGAGAACATTAGAGACAAAGTTGGGGTTGCACCCATTGAGGAAAAACTTCGAGAGACGCGATTAAGATGATATGGCCATGTACTTAGGCTACCAATAAATATCTCAGTTAGGCGACGTGGGACCATGACAAATATGCACATTAAATGAGTAAGAGGAAGACCAAAGAAGATTTGGTTAGCAAGGATAAAATATGATAAAATTCATTTAAATATAGATGAGGATATAGTAGGGGATAGAGCACAATGACGTTCATATAGCTGACCTTACTTAGTAGAATAAATGTTTGATTGGTGGTGTTGTATCAATGAATTCATGCAAGACCGGGTTAAATTGATACAATTCTTAAAATCCTTATTTTTAGCATGCTAGTTGTTGCTACTTCTGGCACTGGTTATATCCTTGGGAGTGGGAGTTCCATTGACTACCTTGGCCTTTGCTGCACATGTGCTGGCACGATGATGGTTGCAGCTTCAGCCAACTCCTTAAATCAGGTCCCTTCCTCCTCGTCTCTCTCTATCTTGACTTACTATCTTGGATCACTTTTGTTGTTATATATATACAATTGATCACTATCCTGGTTGCGATGTAAGCGCAATTTATTAATTCATGAAAAATGGTTCGTTGGAGTTTGAGATTCTGGATTTGAGTAAACATTAATTATGTTCCACAGGAGTATAGTGACACCTTTCTGTTTTATTTTCTTTTAATTAAGGTCATAGAAATGAGAAAAGTATAAAGTCTTAGCCACACAATTGATAAGGAAAATAGAATGTACAAAAAATTAATTGGATTAAAAGAAAATACTTTGAATTATATTGTCTGACTCAAGGAGAAATATTATCCCTTGTTGCAGCAATTCATATGTGGCACCATGAATGTTGAGAAAAGAAGAGTACAAAAGTAAAGTAAAAGACAGAGAAGCGAAACAATGAAAGACTAAATATATATTTTGTAGAAGACATTTTGTTGATGGACCAAAAAACAAAATCATTGCATTAAAGGGAATTGTTTTTTTAAAAGAATACACTCACATTTATTTGCTTTCAAACATGAAATTATCTTGCATTGAAGTTTGAACACACACCTCTCACCTGCATACCTATTTATTAATATGTTAAATTTTGCATTCTTTGATAGACTTGTGAAGCATGGAATAATGGAAATCCATAAGCTGTCGTTTTGAAAGAAATGTGCATTTTATTTATATAGTTAATTATTTTTATGTCCATCTTACTTCTTTTTGCTGATCTTTTTTTCAATTTGCTGGCCCTAGATATTTGAGGTAAATAATGATGCTAAGATGAATAGGACAAGATTTAGACCACTACCATCCGGCCGCATCACAGTGCCTCATGCAGTCACTTGGGCAGCTTCTGTCGGTTTAGCTGGCACGGCATTGCTGGCTTGCCAGGTGGATATGATCTCACTGACTTGTTTTAGTTACTCATTCTTACTATTGTAAACATTTTCTTGGTAAAGGGATTGATGTAGAGATATGTATGGCAAGATGTTTGCAGGCTAATATGCTGGCAGCTGGTCTTGCGGCATCCAATCTTTTTCTTTATGCATTTGTATACACTCCACTGAAGCAGATACATCCAGTGAATACTTGGGTTGGGGCTATTGTTGGTGCAATCCCACCTCTGCTTGGGTAATGTTCTTCTTTAGTTGGGTGCCTTACGCCACCTTTATTATTGACAGTATATTTTTCCATTTACACGAGTCACGGGTCACTCTTTTTGTAGTATATGTTAAATTCCAGTTTGAAATTGGTATTTTGTCCTGTCTGAATTTTAAATTTGATGTCACATTCTTTTGATATGATGCATTGAAAACTGTTCGTGTAGGATCAGTTATATGTTCTAGGGTTCTTACCATTGATTGTTAGTGTTATTTATTAATGGCCTTCGTTTTCTTCTGGATATAAATGACGCAAGAATTATGAATGGTTTTTAAATCACATGACTCATGACATTCTATGCTTAAGAAACAATTTTGATGCAATGGTATAAGGCTCGAGAAAGGCAAAAGAAGACGGGTAATTTTAGTTCAAATTTTGCACCTTTAGTTGAGTGTTTTTTCCATTCGTCAATTTCTGATTTATTTGCTTATTTGGGTTGCTCATATATGTCACGGTAATATAAAAACATGTTATCTTGAGGATTTTGTGTATGCGTCTGGTGATGATGCTAAAGAGATCTGTATTCCTTGCTGAGCAGGTTTAATTCCCTGTAATTGTCTTTTCCTTTCGAAGTGTTGAGCGCTTATATTAAAAAATTGTTCTTCTGAAAGCTGTTACTTTGTTGGTTTGTCTAGCTAGGCTGCTTTCATGGTTTTTCAGGTGCGTTTAAATGTAGCCTGAGCCTATGGGCTTAGTAAAGAATGCCACATTTGATTATTTATCAATTAATGTAGCTGCATGGAGTATCTGATGACGAATGTTTCTCTCTTTCAAGGTGGGCTGCGGCTTGTGGCGAGATTTCGCTGAATGCACTGCTACTTCCTGCTGCTCTCTATTTTTGGCAAATACCACATTTTATGGCCCTTGCATACTTATTTCGCAAAGATTATGCCGATAGAGGGTATGTAATCAAACAATTGTTGATGTCTCATTTTACAACCACTTATAGGATGCTGGCATTTGATGCTAAACGTTTCGCAACAGCTGAGCACTTGAGTTGTTGCCCACCTCTTTTGGTGTGGGTGCAACATGTCATAAAATAAATTATCTTTGTAAAAGCTTGTGCACTAGGCACCAGATACTTTTATATATACATTTTAGTTGTGTAAAAAGAGTATTTACTGTTATATTAAGAAATGTAGCTGATGATAATTGTGTAATTTAAATACTTTTGAATCATACAGTATTTCAAACATCAGGGTTTGATTGTTCTATCATATAGGTGGCCACAGAGATTAATAGGGTCCACTAAATCATTACATTTGTTTAGTTGTACGATATGGGTTGGCTATACAGGGCAGCAAGGCCATTGATGGTTAGCTAAGCCACATGTAATCACTCACAAAAGCTTATAGAATTTGAAACATGCTGTGATTAGTATCTTATATTGAATGACAGTCTCCTCTATCTTCATTTTCAATAAGATGGTTATGCAATGCAGTTCACCCTCAACATTGGTCTCAAGAATTCACATGAACTTTAGGTTTCTTTTCGTAATCATTACTGCACCAAAATCGTAATTTCTCTCTCCTCTGACCTTGTTTCATTTATTTCCACTATTAGGTTTAGGATGTTTTCTCTTGCAGATGCTTCTGGTCTTAAGACAGCTTTGGTGGCTTTGAGGAACTGTCTGTATCTACTTCCATTGGGTTACCTCTCTTATAATGGTGAGTATTTACAGATCAATTTTTTTGTTCGATTATTTTGTTTCTTCTTTCTCGTGGTTAACAGTATATGTAGACGTTCACGCAGTTGTCTCTTGGAGCCTCGTAGAGACCTTGTATCGTTTAAAAGAAAAAGGATAAGAAGAAAAAACTAGTTAATATTTGATACAGATCTTTGTTGCTTCCAACATCTCTTCTCTAGACTCTAATTTGTATTTTATACTGGTGTCTGTGATCTTCATTGTACTCATTCTGCAGGGGGCATCACATCTGGTTGGTTCTGTGTGGAATCGACACTGCTCGCTCTAGCAATTACTTCTACTGCTGTGTCATTCTATCTAAACCGTACAACAAAAAATGCCCGGAAAATGTTCCGTGCTAGCCTTCTTTATCTCCCGGTCTTTATGGGCGGACTTCTAATTCATCGTCTTTCTGACAATGAACTGTCCATGACAAAGAATTATGAACAGTTTACTGATCTTTCGTCTTTCATGGAAATGGGTATGGGTATGGAGGTGACTGAACTAGCTATCGATCGACCAAAGAGGACACGAGCTCTAGTTGACAAGCAAGCACGGCCACCTGTATCTTATGCCTCTATTGCTCCATTTCCTTTCTTGCCAGCTCCTTCATATGTTAGCAGCTAATTAAATTGTTTTTTTTTTCTCCCTCGAAGTTGTTGAAAAAGATCTGAAATAGAAAACACTTCGTGTGAGTTCAATGCGTAATTATGAATATTGAATAATATTTCTTTTGTCGTAGTTCGAGTCGCAATAAGGAGATTCTGTGTTGGATCAATCAGTTGTATGGGCGATGTTGATATGTAAAACCAACCAAAGAAGATTATGGATTTTAATGAAAGAATTTAAATACTATTTACCGTTTCTACCCTCGTTAAATCAGTTACTCGTGTATGTTAATATTTCGTATATTCAACTTGTTATCTTTTTGTCTACTTTGTTAGTTTATTTTTAATGGTTATTTCCTCGATAAACTTTTTACATGACCTCTTATTTAACCAGTCATAATTAGATCCACGGTTTTCTCACATAACAAAGTAAGATTATGCCTATAGAGATTTACCCGTGTTTGGTTGAATTCCTTCATTTTGACATTCAGAGCACTGGACATAAATTACATTGTGTGAGTATCCGTAAGGGTCACCGCAATGCTTTGTTTTAATTAACTGTTGGATTTCCCTTGTCCGTACCAGTTCTGAGTGACGGTTTATGATTTTCTGAAATCAGCCCGGTTTGACATCAGAAAAGCCGTATAATTTTTTTCGTGCTAAGAAAACCCTAAAAATCGAGCAAAAAAATATTAGATCTTTCGAATTATTCATGTTCTCACAATTCACACTTATCAATTCAATTAAATCATAAAATTGGAATTTTCAAAAACCAAAATGTTCCTTTTTCACCTTGATGACTTTTGACGTTCAGAAATCAGCTCGATTTTACATCAGAAATGCGGTATAATTTTGTTGACACCCTCTGCTCGAGCTTTATATTGATTGCTGATACCTTCCTTTGGACTCCAATGTATTTTGTATCTTTTGTTTCGATTTATTGTATATTAAATCCCCTTGTCCGTAGCAGTTCATACATGGCTTTGTTTTAATTAAACAATCGGATTCCCCTTGTCCGTAGCAGTTCTGAATCGGTTGTTCGACGCCCGGGGAAGGCCCTCGAAGGAGCCGTTCCAAGTCTGTCCCCCAGCCGACACGCGGCGACCTGCTCTCGGCATGCGAGCAGCTCGAGCACCGTGAAAATCAAGGAATACCAACTAACATGCTTTCTATGACATGGGCTCCTAGCATCTATGATCCAGTTCCTGCATCAGTTTCACATTTCCCTTCTTACAATAATGTTCATTTTTCACCTTGATGACTTTTGATTTTCATAAATCAGCCACGTTTTACATCAGAATGGTCGTTTAATTTTTTTTCTGCTATGAAAACCCTAAAACCGATTCTTTTCCCTTTCTGATAGAGTTTTGGGAAGAGCATTGATCCCCTCTAGTGCATCAACAATACCTTGGTGCACCAAGATTGCCAGCATTTTAATCCTCCACATCTCGAAGTCGTTTTGTCTAGAGAATTTGTCAAGCGGAGCTGATTTCTGAAAGCCAAAAGTCATCAAGGTCAAAAAGCAACATTTTGGCTTTTGCTCATTCTAATTTTATATCCTAAAAGAGTATCCAGCTATACTCCGACATATTTATTTATATGTCTAAGGAATCATTAAAGGCTTTTGCCTATCATCGTACCACTTTTACGGGTTTCACCCCTTATTATATGAATGAGTTGGAGACTCTCATTTACATATTGTAGAATTTTATTTACATTTTGACGAAGTATTCCCGTAATTTAGACACACCGGGAAACATCAATTCTCAATTATATCCACATGACAATAATGAAATCTCACATCTCTATGGTCTTCGTGACAGGTTTACCAAAATCACGACTGTCACGACCGAATATGGGTAATCGTAGACAGACTCACCAAATCCGCACAGACGATTTTACTTTGTTGCTTCGGGCCGCCCGTCACCGGAACTCCGGCGACCGGGCAGCGATCGGTCGACCGTCGACCATCCAGGCCATAACGTTTTCATCTTAACTCCAAATTAGCGGATTTTGGTGGCCAATTAAAGCTCCCACAAAATACTATCTCTCGCTCAACAGCGGACCCACGATAACCATCGCATGTTGGTGGGTTCCTGCGGCATGTAGCCCACATGGTGGGGAAATTTGATAGTTTTCCTACGATATCCAGAAATTAATTGTATTAATTCTGGAGTGATTATAATCCTTAAATGATTTTAGTCGTTGTAATTATGAGATAATTACGGTGTTAATACTCCCACGGATTTTAATCAGGTATCAGGGTTGTTGGATCCAAAGGTTGAGATTTTCTTCTCATTGTGTTGAACCTTGAAATTGTGTTGGTGGTGGGATTTGGAGTCTGTGGAGCTTTTAATTGAGGTTTACGAGTAATTGAGTGAGTGGGAGATAATAATTGAACACGTTTTGATATTTTAGAGTTTTTGTACGAGTATTTGAAACTCGGGATTTTGGAGCCTTGGTACTATATATACCAAGTGGATTAGGTGTTCAACCATTCTCCACTCTCTACTTCACGCCTCATCTCTCCTCCCCCACCTCTTCCCTCTTCCCTTTCCCCTCTTTTCTCCCAAGGAAGAAAGAATCGAGCAAGGCTCGATTTCGGAACGAGATTTCTTGAAGATTTCTGGGTAATCTTCTTCCCCTCTCTCTTACTTAAGTTTTGATTATATTTTTGTTGAGTTCGGTTAAGTATGGAGATGGGTTTGAATTTTGGAGGAAAAATAATTAGCTAGATTAAACATAGACGCTTGGATTATGTTGTTTAGCTTCATCGATCTCACTAGTTCATTTGTTATCATCGATTTAAATCTTAATCGCTTGTATTTTGATTGGTTGTTGATAAGGGTTAAACTAGAACGCTTGGGCTACTTTACTAAACTTAAGGTGAGATAGGACTTTGATTATTGGATTTAATGTCCAACGATGAATATTCATATTAAAATTGAATCGTATGTGAAGATCGATGACCAAGATAGTAAACACGAATTGTAAAGTTAACCGAAAACCGAGAATCGCTCTTTTCTCATAAGTTAATTCATCTAGTTTAATTTTGCATCATAGTAGTAGTTAATTCAATTGATTTCAAAATCCCCTTTTTTATTTTCATTTGCATAAGTTAACACAAAGATATAACCTTCCTCGTGGGATCGATCCCTACTCACGCTACTACATTCATTACTGTTATTAACTTGAGAGGGTTAATTTGGGCGAGTTAAGCGCTACCAGTTATGTACTACTCAATTGAATTAATTAATAACTCAATGAACATAGAGTAAAATGGGATGCCTTGAGTAGTATACAGAGTTCAGTGATTGTGATTAATCATCATGATAGGATGATATATAAGGAGGTCGAGTACGTGCTTGAGTATGTGATTGTGTACACGTTATAAGTTATTACTTGTGTATAACGAATAATTCACTGGATCACGTGGCAAAGGCAAGGATTGGCTCTTAACTATGCTCGTACGTATAACGTACGAGCATAGTTAAATATATTATTGTCATGGTTAAATGAATATTATATTATTATTGCGATGAATGATGTGTTAAGAATTGTGGTAATGCCGCTGTTGAGCGAGTAATGAGTATGATGTTGTCGCCATTGAGCGAGCAATGGTTATGATGCTGCCGTTGTTGAGCGTGCGAGAAGTTAGAGTGCCGCCGCTGTTGAGCGAGCGATGTGACATAATGAATTATGATTATGGAAGTGTTGATTTAGAAGTATTTTGATTCCTGTAAATCATTATTACATGATTTAGATATGATTGATTCTGGAACTGGCGATTTGAACATGTGTATAACAAATCATTGTGTGGGGTCCTTACTACTTAATCCATTATATATCACATTCTTAAACATTTATGAGTTGGAATTAATAATAAGACACACGGATTAAGAGTTTTACTATATCATTTAGTACAACATATACATCACAAGTACAGATGAACAACATAAATAAGTTCAAATCATAATCAGTGGTTCAGCTCGCAGCAGAAGTCGACTCACAATCCCGTCATCCCACGTCTATGAGTCCCTACAGAAACAATCACAAAACATGAGTATTGATAGTCACCATCTCAGTTCTATATCAATAAGAAAAATAGTACGATAAATCATCATCGTAAAATCTCAACTGTGATTGTTCTGTATCATGCATCACAAAATGCAAATATGTCATGATATGTCTCATTCATTATCCTGTTATAACGGGACATATTTGATATGCCTCTCAGCTCAATATGTCAATGGCTGCCTTCGCGTCCCATATTAGCAGCACATAGCATATTTCAGTCATCACACGTTATAACAGCCAACAATATACTCAACAAGAGCATACATCTCATGCCAAAACATATGCTCAAAAGTAGCATACCTCGCATGGCATCAACTTCAACAACATAAATGTATACCAACATGAATGTATACCAATATGATTCCAACAATCATATATCTCAATCTCAACATAATCAGAACTCAATACTCGTAATACCTGTTCTGCGATACAAAATATATAAGTACATACGTCAATAGTTAACCGCATCTTTGTCATGTCCCTGTGATGATGCTACATAAATACCAACAATGTGTCATGTCAAAATAAGCTTCAATATCAAATTCTACAAAAAATCTAACATTTTGTAACATATAAACCCTTGTGATAGATCGTCATTTTTTCCGATCGATCGCCAACATTTTATGTCTCATCGCGATCGATCGCCACTATCTTGCGATCGATCACCAAAATGTTCTGTTCACTCGCGATCGATCTCCATGTTTCACCAATCGATCGCCAAGCCATTTCACCGCCTTATAATTTTACACTGCTTCATCGATCGATCGCCACAAGGCTCGCGTCGATCGCCGATATCTGAAAATTTCAGAACATGGCGATTTTCAAGCTTATCACTATGGTTTCAACTCCATAGCTTCCAAGCTTATCACTAAAATCGTCCAAAAAGCATTCAAAACCAGAAATCATTCCTCCGTGAACCTGACTCTACTGGTTCGACCTGGGTACTGGATGTAATATCACAAAGGAGAATGTAATTCACTTGACAGTGCATGTAAAATCACTAAAGAGGTGCTTTGCGGACAAAAAAATGCGCCATTAATTCACCACTTCAATTTTAATCAACGAATCAATCAAACACATAAACTCGTTTAGATTTTTGTAGCTTTTAATAGTTACTATCAGTGGGCCACTTCAATAATTGCATTTCGCTAGAACAGAACCCAAATGTGGCGATTGATCAACGAAAGGCAAGGTGATTAAAACGACCACCACAATCAGTGTTCCACATGCAAATTATTGAGTGGAGAAAGTAAGAAACTCAGTTCTGATCGTCAATCGTTTGATTTCCTTGCATAAAAAGCTACAACCTAATATGTGTACTTAAATCTGTCGGTGCATGTAATATGCATACAGTGATAGACTAGCGGTGCATGTAAATTACGTGCACCGCTAGGTAATTCCTTGTTAGTATCATGTGATGAATGTAAATTACATGCACCATATGAGTCTATAGGTGCATGTAATTTACGTGCACCGATAGGCGGTGATGCATTGATGCACCAGTATACTATCTTTTTGGTTAAAGACAATACTTGAGTCTATCGGTGCATGTAATTACATGCACCGATAGACCAGCGGTACATGTAATTTACATGCACCACTAGGTAATTCATTTAGAGTCTCATGTCGTGCATGTAAATGCACCACATGACTCACATTCACCATATGAGTCTATAGGAGCATGTAATTTACATGCACCGATAGGCGGTGATGCACTGATGCACCAATATACTATATTTTTTTTGTTAAAGACAGTATTTGAGTCTATCGGTGCTTGTAATTTACATGCACCGCTAGGTGTTGCTTGCTTAAAATTTATCGGTGCATGTAATTTTTTTCGTTATCAACCTCTTTGATTCATCCATTCAATTGGACAATTATCGGCCGAATTTGTGTTTCAATTCTGAAGTTTTCAATTTCTAAAGCGTTTCCATTTGTTCCTGGTTTTAAGATAACAACGAGCAGGCGTTGGAATTTGCTATGGTACAAGGAATGAGCATCATCAATTACGTAAAGTGTGCTTAATGTACACGATACAGGTTTTCTTCTTGTTCTGTTAGTTCTTTTTTTCTCTCGGTCAAATTCAATTCAATTTCATTTAATTTCATTCATTTAGAAGAGTTGTGCTTTGTCTGTTCAAAAAGAAAAAAAAAAGTGAGTTGTGCTTCGCTTGATTAATGCGTAAGCAGACGAAGGAGGCGGAGGAGGGCGACGCGAGACTTGCTGTTGTTGGAGGGAGGGAGGCAGAGGAGGACGACAATGGTGGAAAGTGGGCAAAGTTTTTGAGATGAATGTGTAGAGCAAATGCTATTTTAGTTATAATTAATGGACTAATTAGATTAGAATTTGATAAAATGGACTTATGTGAAATAAGTTTTTTAAAAGATATATTAGTTGAAAGAAGATTTTTTTGAGAGATTTAGTTGAAATTTTTTTTGGAAAGTGATATGTTCTTATAATTTTCTCTAATAACAATTAAGGGCAATTGCCTAGTTATTTTACTTGTAGGAAAGACTAAATAATTAAGTGTTAAATATCATTTATCAATTATCGTGATGAGTGTATTGCCATTTTTCATCCATGGCCAATTATATAAAGGATGAAATTTTAAAATATCTCAATTATTATTATTATTATTATTATTATTATTATTATATATATATATATGCATTATTGGTGTTGATGTACACCCGGTGTATAAAAAGAAACCCATCCTGTAAGCCAATGTTATCTAGAGAGATTACAAATTTATTTTTTTTAAATGGAAAGCTTACATTTTACGTAAACATGCTCTCACTCTATGGTTGAGCACTCACGGGCTCTTACTAACCAAAGATAGACGTTCTTTTATCAATAAATAGGAAGTGTTATATTTTGTGTTGTTTGATGTTGAAATAATAAATTATTTCTTCTTTTTTAAGGATGGAAAATCTATTACCGTTATCTTTTGTAGGGGTGGGAAACGGGTTCGGGTATTCGGGTCCCGACCCGATCCGATCGGGTATTTCCTAGGGATGGCAACGGGGCGGGTTTGGGACGGGTTTGGCCAATCCCAGGACCCGCCCCGCTACACATAAAACCCATACCCGCCCCGCCCCACTTAGACCCGCCGGGTTCGCGGGTTTAAACCCGCCCCGCCCCGCAAACAAAATTTTTTTTTATAAAAAAAAAAATTGGTAGAAATTAATTTTGAAACACAAAAATTGAGTTTTGAGATTGAATTTAATGTTTTCCTCTAGTAAATATTTATAATAAGCATCGTAAAACTATATTTAAACTATCAAATATTTATTATTTAGTTTTTATTTCATTCAAAATGTTCAACTTCTTTACCATAAACACATGAATTTTGATATGAAATTAAACAATAACACATTATTGTACAATCAAAGAAGTGAAATGTATATTCAATATTAATTTTTTTTTTAAACAAAATTAAAAATGCATAGCGGGGCGGGTGCGGGGCGGGTTCGGCCAATCCCAGGACCCGCCCCGCCCCGCTTCCAAACCCGGTTGAAGCGGGTTTGGACCCGCCCCGGCGGGTCGGGTTCAATACGGGTCCGGGTTTGGACCCGCCCCATTGCCATCTCTAGTACTATTTCCCGATCGGGTCGGGATAATCGGGTTTTTCGGGATAATCGGGTATTCCCCAATTGGGTAAGGGCGGGTTCGGGACGAGATTCGGGTAGGGATTTGGGAAAAAAGTGTTCGGGTTCGGGTATACGAACCCGATTTCCTTTTAAAAATCTGAAAAAAAAAATTAGGCACGATCTGTGTAGCATTTCTTTATATAAAAAAATAATTAAAAAAATCAAGGTTCGGGTATCTGAACCCGATTTCGGGTACCCGACCCGACATATTCGGGTTCGGGTATACTTTTAGTATACCCGATATCTGATTACCTGAACCCAAATATCCCGATTCCCCGAAACCCGTCCCGATTCCCACCCCTAATCTTTTGGGTAGATTATTTCTTCACATAGTGGACCCTTGTGGATTGGTCACAAAATGGTTTTTTGCAATAAAATGGTTTAAGAAAGACGAGGGAAATCTTGGATGACCAAAGTAAGAGTATTAGCTTTCACTTGCACACAGAATGCCAAGATTTTGTTTTGTTTTTTTCTTTTTTACGAAGAATGCCAAGATTTTTTATAGCAGAAAACCGGAATTATATTAAGATAACGATAAGTACAATCAATAGAAACAGACAAGATCACCGATAACAAATATAAAAATAAATGTCATTCATAGGCAAAGACAACAATAAAAGGCCTGTCGAGAAGGTGGACGAAAACAATGAATCATATCAGATATATAAGAATTTTATCGGATGTCTTCAAAGCCAATTCAGATCTGTGATATTCGGAAATTATTGTGTTTATATCCCGGAGTAATTATTATCTTTAATGGATTTTAATTAGGATAATTATGAGCTAATTATGGTGTTGAGACTCCCGATGATTTTAATCCGATATCGAAGTTGTTGGATCCAAATGTTGGGATTTATTCTCATTGAGGTGTTAAACATTGGAATTGTAGTGGTAGTGGGATTTGGAGTTTGAGGAGCTTTGGATTGAGGTTTGTGATGTAATTAGTTTGGGAGATAATTATTGAGCACACATGATTTTTAATGAGTTATGGTGCGAGTATTTGAGACTCGGGCTTTTGGAGCATTGGTACTATATATACCAAGCGGACTCGATGTTCACTCATTCTCCACTTCACTTCCCTCTCTCCTCCACGCCTTCTCCCTCTTTCCCCCACCTTCTTCCCCTTTTCCCCCCTTTCTCCCAAAGAAGAAAAAATCGAGCAAGGCTCGATTTCGGAGCGAGATTTCTCGAAGATTTCTGGGTAATCTTCTTCCCTTCGCCTTTATCTTTGTTTTGGTAGTAATTTTGTGGTGTTTGGTTGTGTATGGCAATGGGTTTGAGATTTAGGGATTTTTGAAGAAATTATTAAAGTGTTGTTCTTGGTGTTTTTATTGAGTTTTAATGGTATTTTTGAAGTAGTGAATGTGTTGGGGGTGTTGGATTTGAGTTAGGGTGTGAAAAACACCATTGAAGCACAAATTTTTCGAAAATCGCAGGTCACGATCGATCGCGGCGACATTATACTGAAAATTGGTGACGATGAACAGTGCCCGCAATCGATCGCGAGAAGTTGGCGATCGGTCGTGGGGAGTCAATAAGTGTTGGCGATCGATAGGTATTGAGCGGCGATCGATCGTGGAGTTAAGAATTTGGCAGGTTGTTCTAGCGAATCGATCGCGAGAAAACGACGATCGATTGCGGCCCCTGTTTATTGTTTTTAAAAATTTGTTAAATATTGAGATTTTGAAATTGATGTTTGTTTAGTAGATTTTCAGGACGACATCTACATTCCATGTGAAATATTACACGTTAAAATGGAATAGCATGAGTTGAACTTTAGTAGGATGTACTACTTGTTTGAATTAATTGATAACTCATTGACCATATAATTAATGGGATGCCTTGGGTAGTATACAGAGTTTAGTGTAATTGTGATTAATCATCGTGATATGATGATTTATTTGGAGGTTGAGTACATGCTTGAGCATGTGGTTGTGTGCTTATAATTGATTGTGAGTTATTAACTGTGTATAGCGAATAATTCACTGGATCTCAGGGCAAATGCAATGATTGATTATTGTTATTGGATTATAAGATACGTATAACGTACGGATACGTATAACGTACGGGCATAGTCAAATATATATTATTGTCATTGTTAGATGAATAATATATAAATATTGTGATGAATTAGTATGTATTGTAAGTTATGTTGGTGCCGCTATTGAGCGAGCAATGAGTTTGATCTTGTCGCTGTTGAGCGATCATTGGTTATGATGCCTCCTTTGTTGAGCATGCGAGAGGTTAGAGTGTCGCCGTTGTTGAGCTAGCGATGTGATACAATGTGATGAAATAGTGAAATCATTAAATAAAATATATTTGATTTTTGTAAATCATTATTGAGTGATTTAACTACGATTGATTATGGAATTGACGGTTTGAGCATGAGAATAGTTAATCAATGTAATGATTAACTGATTATGGAATTTGGTGATTTTGGTTATTGTGAGAACAGGAACAACATGAGCATGGGAGATCCCATATGGTAATGGTACACACGGGGAGTACTTCTTACTTTACAACTTTATATTCTGTAAATTATGAATTGTGAGACTGATGATATTGAGATTGTGTGATTGGTGTGCTCACCCTAGTGTGGGAGCTGTTTTAGTTGAAATACGTAGAACATATGCAACATTGGCTCTGGATATAAGTTTGAGTTGTTGATTGAAAATGCTTTTGGGACTGATGTACCAATATTGATATTGGGTAACGCATTTATACAATAGATACAGATTTATTCATTTCAATGATCGTTTATGAGCATTTCTAATATGTATATATGGTTTGTATTAATGTTGTGAGATTTCTCCTTTCATTTATGATTTGCATGCAACTAATTAAGTGAAATTGCATGATGAATTGAGAATATGATATTGATGCATTGTACAGTGTATACTAGTACTAGTTGGGTTGTATTGGGAAGGGAATGAGGAGATGATTAATGTTAAATTTTTTATAGTTGTCATGACATATTGCTAGTGAAGCATATATGAGAATTTCCTAATAGCATGAACGTATACACTATCATATATGATAATGCACTAATAACTGGTTAAAGATAACGAGACCTTACATGATCCCCACAAATGTTAAATACTGTTAGAATCCCAAGACTTTTGTCGATGAAGATATTGAAATTAACAGTCCAATCTTCAACTGTAACAATAAATGTATCACAGCCTTTTCCTAACGCCATAATAATACATAGGACTGCGACGGAGCCAACTCACATTCATTGTCACGTCCAATTATTGAAGTTTGTACTTTGAGTGGCCCAAATATAATGGTTTTATTATTGCTGTCCTTAAGAGCATTGCCCTCAGGGGTATCATCCATCATCCATATGGAATCTTTTTTTTCTTTTTTTTAAAAAAGATTCCAAATGAACGGTGAAGATGTCTCTAAGAACACTACCCTTAAGGGCATCATCAAACAAACCAATAATGGCATTTGTTTCGAATAAAACAAAATATATCTAAATGCTTTTTTTTCCCGTCATTTTCTTAAATTATAAAATTTATAGAAAATAATCAAAAATTCATTTCATGATTTTTCTTCCTATATTTATGCAAAATTACACTCGTGAAACTATGAAAGTCCATGATCCCACAAACAACAAAAACACAAAAAACTGGTTTTTGATATGAAATATTATAAAACTAATCTTTCAAATTAATGGTTGATGTACCTCATAACACTGCTCCAAATAGCATCAAAAGTTCTCCATGATACAAGAATATTATTCAAGATTTTTAATTTTGGATTTGATGTTCAAAGTACATAAATATTTAAGACTTAGAAAACTATCCATTCACCATTCTAAGCTAAGGTGATTCTAAATATATATTTTTTAACATAAAAATAATTATATTAATAAAACGATAGGTGGAATAATAAAGATCTGATCGAAGCCCATAAAATGAGCTTAAATATCTATTCAATTAATATAAAACTTAGCGATTTTAATAAAATGTATGAAATATAATATTTTCTTATTTATATTTAATTTGTCAGTGTAAGTACAATACCATTAGTATATTTAGAGACAACTCACCTATATAAATGTGACTAATAAATGCATATGCTCTCATAAATCCGAAGCAACATCACATGCCCAATCGTTTTCGTTGGAACAAATATTTTTTGTGTAGGGAAAAACTAATATCACCCGTCTTTATGAAAAATTGGCGGAGCCACTTCTTTTATATGTACTTAAGTTTCTTAATTAATTAACTAAAAATCTGTCTAATTATTTTATTAATTGCAGAAAATGTATAATTATACGTTATATCACTGTATAATACTGATATTACGCTGCACCTACGCTTATACTTTACGTTATCGTCTAAATTAACAGAAGCAAGGGGTCCGAAAATAAGATTGTATCGAGTCAATAACACATATTCGATTCCGATATATGTTTGTTTGAGCATAAGGGTCATAATCAAATATGATATGAAAGCTACTTAATCAAGTCAAATGATTCGATGTAAGAATGTTTAGTCATTTTATGTATGGTCGGCCACATTGTGACTAAGACACGACCCAGACTCCTTCAGGAGGCAGCAACGGGGAAATTTTCGCAATGGTGTATAACACAAACTTTTAAGAAATAAATTTAAAATAAAATAAAATAAGACAATTTTTTTTGAAAAATTGAGAATATTTTCATTGCACAGCATTGCTCTTCCTTGGATAGGAGGTGTTAATTATAAATTGTAAACCATCACCCATTGATAATATTGTTTTAAAAAAAATCCTTACTAAATACAAATATAAACTTTGTTAGTGAGCTTGTTTTTACATATTTATTTAATTTCGATGAGTTTTGATAAATTCTCATAATGTTTAATGAATTTTTAGCAGGAGCAATTAAAGAGTAATCGATTTTATTTATATAAAATGGACTGATCAAGAACTCAAAAGAGATTGATGAGATAATAAAAATATTTGAAAAATATTAAAATCTTAATTAAAAATTTAGATTTTATTATTAGAACCCAACAATACAAGAAGCTTCAACCTCGTAATAAATATGGGTTACATTATGGGTTGCATTGATGTCACACAAGGGATGAATCTAACCTAAAATTGAGTTTGACAAAATTATAAAAATTTTAATAAGAGGACCTAAAATATAATCTTTTTAAACTTTTAAGGCTAAAATATATATATATTAATTTTTGAGGTTTAAACTGTCACACTAATATACAATTTTATCCCGCGTTAAAAAAATCCATAAATATGATATATACTTGTCACATAATTCAATGCGACATGACATTCATAGGCATGGCTTTTGCGAAATGTTCTATGCTATCCTATGGAGTAGTGCCTCATGGAGTATATCCAACCATTTATTGTGAATATTCAGTAAAAATATTCCCAATAAATGGTTTGATGTACCCCATAGGACACTGTCCCATGGGGGTAGCATAGAATAAATCGGCTTTTGCAATGTAAATTATTATGGCGGTGATATTATAAATAAAGAGACGTAGAAGAAGTTAGCAGCACAGCACATACCACGAAAACATGGCTACCAAACCAGGGCTTCTTACAGAATGGCCATGGAATTGGCTTGGAAACTTCAAGGTATATTCTGCATACTCTTTAAAAGAAAATAAATTATTTTGTGAATTGGGTTCTTCTTATATAACATATTGATATACATATATATTAAAATATGTAAATATGTATTATATTTGATTTTGTTGGTGCAGTACTTGGTAGTGGCTCCATGGGCAATGCACGAAACATACTCGTTCATGGTGAAGGATCGAAGTGAGAGGGATCTGTCACATTTTCTGATATTCCCATATTTAATATTTAGAATGCTTCACAATCAAATATGGATTACATTCTCTCGCTACAGAACTGCCAAAGGGAACAACAGAATTGTCGATAAAACCATTGAATTTGAGCAAGTTGACAGAGAAAGAAACTGGTAAAACTAATTTGTGACTTATTGAACTCATCGGGCTTGTATTTTGGACAGATTCAAGTCGCCCTAAGTGCAAAAAATTGATTTATTTCCAAAAAAATATATTATTTTTTAGAAATAATATATTCTCTTAAAAAAACACTAAGCTAGCTGTATTTCTCATCAAAATTTCAAGATTACACTCAATTGGACACGAATGTGAGAATCAAGATTGTATGCATCTGGGAGGCCAATGACGAGGAAAACTAAAGAATCAATCCTCGATTTTTTTGATTATTTTGCTAGGATCTAATTAATTAATTAAGAGTTTTGGACACCACTATTTTTCAGGGATGACCAGATCATATTAAATGGACTTTTAGTATATGTTGGATCCATGTACGTAGAACAAGGTCAACATTTGCCTTGGTGGAGAACAAATGGTTTGATCTTAACTATTTTGCTGCACACGGGTCCGGTAGAGTTCATTTACTATTGGCTGCACAGGGCGCTGCACCACCACTTCCTCTACTCACGCTACCATTCCCACCACCACTCCTCCATCGCCACCGAGCCCATTACATGTAAGAATTATATGTAAAGTCGCCTTTTGTTTTTTGTTAACGATGGGAAACCCGCAGCAGCTACCAATTGTTAATATTTCTTGGGTGGTGGCAGCTGTGATACACCCATTCGCGGAGCATATAGCATACTTTGTACTATTTGCAATACCAATTCTTGTGACGGTGCTCACTGGAACTGCTTCCATCCTGACGTTTGCTGGTTATATTACTTACATTGATTTCATGAACAACATGGGACACTGCAATTTCGAGCTCATTCCTAAGTTCCTCTTCTCTACGTTTCCCCTCCTCAAGTATTTCATCTACACACCTTCGTAAGTGTTTCTATCTGGTTTTTTTTTTTCAGAAAATTGTAAATTAAATAAGAAATTTAAAAATATTGTAACTCAAATTTTTTTTACAAAATTACGTGAATTCGTTTATTTGAGAAACTTGAGAAAAGATTTCAACTTTTTGATAAATATATATATTATTATATATTGTATATTATATAATAACATAATATATAATATACTATATATTATTATACACTTATATATAATATATAGCATACTATATATATATATATAATAATTATATAAATATATATATAATAATACATATATATGTATATATAATTATTATAATTATAAAAATATAATTCTAATAATAATATTATCATCCTGTTCCGAGTACATGTATTTAGAATGGATTATTCTGGTCAGCAGTCTATTCACGGGTCAAATCTGACCGGATTCGGATCGGATCCAACTGGTCTTGGGTTCGAACGGAGTGGAATCGGATCAATCTGGTTCCTAAACTGGTTGATCCGATTCCGATTCCGTAGCCCAAGCCATTGAACCAGTCCGATTTAGAACCCCATATCCAATAGTTCGGATTGCCATTGAATTTTAAACCCAATCTTCCTTGCGGTATTTGCATAGTTTTCTTTTGTTTTTGCTATATTTATAAATTTGGCCCTATAAAATCAACCACGTTTCAACGGAGTTAGATTTCTTGAGGCAATTTTCAAAATATAGCAAAAAAAACATAAATTATAAAATTATTGTAGGAAATATTTGGTTTAATTTTATATTGTAAGAAACGATTTTAACTCTTTTTTTTAACTTTAAATTTTTTATAAAAAATAAAACGAAAATTCACCTTTTTCATTTCTTTTAATTTTAAAAATATTATAATAATAATAATTATGATTATATTATATATAATATACATATATATAATATACATATACATATACATATCTGTATATATAATATATATGATTATATATATATAACATGTGTACCCTGATGGCACCTCGTTTCCATCTCGTCGGGCCATGATTGTGGGCAAATCATACCTCGTAGATTAATTATTATTATATATTTTTTATTATTGTTATAATAATAATAATAATTATTATTATTATTATAATTATAATTATTATTATTATTGTCAAATCGATCGAATTTGTACCCAATAAGGTTATATGTTTTATGACTGTCCCGATTTTGAAAATATTGGCTCGGGGTACACATGTTCGTAATGAATTGTCCTGCAGCCGAGGCTTGCAAAAACACATGCTTCATCTGTAGCTTGTAGTGGAGACTGGCACAAGGTTCGCTGCTAGCTGCAACGAACTTTGTTTTTTTTAATTATTTTTTAAATAAATCATGGAAACGGGGCCTTATGTCAGTCCCTGCTGACAACTCAGCGGAGGCTTGTGTTTTTGCAGTCTTCGCTGCAACTCACATTTGTAACCCTTTCCAAAATGCATTTGTTTTTTCAAACAAAAAATTAAATTAATTTCAAAAAACCCATTAGATAATATAGTATTATATAATTAATAATTATATCATATAATATTTACATATACCATATAAAAAATTACTAATTATAAAATATAATGTAATGTAATATATATATATATAATTATATATATATATGTATAATTTATAATTACTATTATAATATTAATTATAATTACTATATGTATACAGTATTAATTAATAATATTATTATAATACTTAAAAAGGTGAATTTGTTAGTTGAAATTCACCTTTAACTTTTTATTAAAAGTTTTTTTAACTGAATTCGTTATTTTAATTAACGATTTCTGATTTTTTTTTTCCGAATTTGTTATTTAAAATAACAAATTACCATATTTTCATAAATCATTTTCGTATTACATTAATTTAAATTTTTTTATTTTTTTTATAATATTTTGATAAATAAGCCGTTTCTGTCTTCCATGCCCCGACCCCTCCCAAACCTATGAGCTTCGTGCATTAATATTGCCAACTTTTATAGTACAAATCTACATATCATACACGTCGTATATTTATTGAGAAGTGTCAGGCTCAAATGCTTTTGAAACCAACCAAACTTCTTTGTCTGTGTACTTGCTAACTTTATTATTTATTCTGTGCAATATATAGTGAAGTAATTATTAATTCAATTATTATAGTTTAAGGACATCGAACTATGTAATCGTACTATTAATTAGAAATCCAAAAACTAAAAAAAAAAAAAAAAATCCAAGATGTGAAGAATGGCGTTCCAGCATGAGATTAGCTATTCTGTCTGTATCATCACCGTCACCCGTATTATCAATCCACTTGTTTGACTTATATAATATCACACAATATGGTCATGTTCAGAATATCCCACATTGAGAATTTATAAGTTATGCTACTCATTACAAATTGGTTTTGAGTTGGAACCACATGTACTCTTGACACTAATAAGCTCCATGATATGTAAAGAAAACTTCTTAAAAAATATGGTATGTATATGCATGGATTCAATAATATACTCGCAGTAAGATTTTCATAATAGAGTATACACAATCTGAATGCTACCATTGATTTCTCTCCTCGATAAGGGTTTTTTTTTTTTTTTTTTACATAAAATGTATGCTTCCTTGGCATATTTGACTTGTTTTCGCTATTTCAATCTTGAGAATAAGCTCAATATGTCACGATCTTTATGTATTATTTGACTAAAACTAATTTGTTTCTTGATACAGATATCATTCCCTTCATCATACACAGTTTCGAACCAATTACTGCCTTTTCATGCCATTATACGACTATATCTACGGTACAATGGACAAATCTTCCGACTCATTGTATGAAACTTCACTTCAACGAAAGGAAGACACCCCCGATGTGGTGTATTTAACGCATCTAACTACACCCGAATCCATATATTATCTTCGCCTTGGTTTCGCGTGTTTGGCCTCGGAACCTCATCAATCGAAGTGGTACTTAAGGTTAATGTGGCCTGTCACTCTTTGGTCTATGATGATTGCGAGGATTTATGGGCGTACCTTTATTGTTGAAAGGAACATCTTCAATAGCCTAAAATTGCAGACATGGGCGATTCCGAAATATAGTGTCCAAGTAAGCATTACTTCAATATCTATATGTTACATATTTGTTTTGAGTAAATACAACTGTTTGGGTGGGGAACAAAGACTCAAACACGCCCATCTCGCAATTTCGACCAACTCAAGATGGGCTACTAAGCCATCAGTCTATGTTACATATTTTAGATCTTAAATACCACTTTCATACTTTAGCTAGGGCTACAGGATGGGATCCATAGGCTAGATGTGAAAATGTATTTGTCCCACCAAATCTTTAATATTTATTCAACCTTATGATAAGATTCTTTGTTATGCGACTGCTTGTAGTACTACATGAAATGGCAAAGAGAGTCGATCAATAAGATGATTCAGGATGTAATTACTGAAGCTGAAGAAAAGGGCATCAAGGTGTTGAGCCTAGGCCTATTAAATCAGGCAAGAATCGAATCTACAATGCTTAAACTCTCGAGAAAAAAGAAGAAGACCATATAATATATCTTCAAATTTACTTGTACACAGGAAGAAGGGCTTAATGGCAGCGGTGAGCTTTTCGTGAGAAAGCACCCTGGTTTGAAGGTGAAGCTTGTAGACGGGAATAGTTTAGCTGTTGCTGTGGTGCTGAACATTGTCCCGAAAGGTACAACTCAGGTGGTCCTTAGGGGAAACTTAACAAAGGTTGCTTATGCAATTGCTCTTGCCTTGTGCCAACATGGTATCCAGGTATATATAGGTATTTCAAAGCCTTCTGTGGTATGAAAATTTATGACAAGACGTTATAACAACAATAACAACTAAGCACTTAATCTCAATGGATTGTGGTAGGCTTTGAAATGTTATTTTATCCTATGGATTTACGATTCGGCATTGAGTACAGTACAATTCTATTGAATAAAGATAAAAAGTAGAGTTCTTGTGTGTTAGAGATACGAGAAAATGATTGAAGTATCGAACTATATATGATGCCCCTGTTTGATTTGGTATTAAAATGGATGTATGTTGACTTCTTGTGAAAACAATAGGTATTTACACTACGTGAAGATGATTACCAAAATATTAAAGCGAGGCTTAGCAATGAGGCTGCAAAGAATTTGGTTCTCTCCAAAATTAATGTTCCAAAGGTTAAATTTACCTCTTTCTCAGTTCCCCTCTTATAATTATAGTTATAGAGAAATAAACAAATGAATAATTCATATTTATTTGAGCAGATATGGCTTGTTGGAGATGGACTAAATGAAGATGAGCAGCTTAAGGCCGCGAAAGGAACAACTTTCATTCCCTTTTCGCAGTTTCCTCCTAAGAAGCTTCGCAGGGACTGCTTCTACACCTATACACCAGCAATGTTGGCTCCCAAGAATCTTGAGAACCTCGACTCTTGTGAGGTTAGTGATGAAAAGTCTCTCTGTTTCATCTTGTTTCTTGGCATAAACAACTTATATTTTACAATATTTAATCATACAAAAGTGTAATACTCCTATAAATCATTTGTTGAAGGATCGTTTAAAATGGTTTATAAAACTACATGTGAGTTTTCTCTCGCAATTTTGGTTAATCCGTTTCTTAAAATGATTGATGAACCTCATTTTGTATATATAAGAATGCGGGGTTGTTTTCAAGGAAATATCTATCGAATTACATGAAAATGTGAGTGTTAGCAATAGGGAAACTTCGTACAGTGAATCAGGACAACAATTTTGGTGAACAAACCATGTCGTTACTCATGTGTTGCGAATCAAAAGTTTATTATTATTATAATCGTCATCGTCGTCGTCATCATCATCATCATCACATCTTCATTTGAGTTAATTTGATCTTTTGATCATTTGTGGAAACGTCAGAACTGGTTGCCAAGAAGAGTGATGAGTGCATGGCGAATAGCTGGAATCCTCCATGCCATGAAAGAATGGAACGTACATGAATATGGAAACATGATGTTCGACACTGAGAAGATCTGGCAAGCCAGTCTAGAGCTCGGGTTCCAACCCCTTTCTCATGAACCAAAGCCATGAGAATGAAGTCTACATATGTTTGTGTTATTTATCCTTGTTTGTGTTGCAACAGTTTATGTGGGTATGTTGGTTTTGTGTGTGTGTGTGTCGTCTTTTTCGGCTCTTAAGGTTACATCAAATCATTGGATGAGAATATTCTCTTCCATATAATGAACGAGAATATTCACATCCAATAGTTGCTACCCAAAGGTAGTGCCCATGAGTAGCGACCAATAATATCCTATTTTTTTCTTATATAAACAAACTAACTGAAAACATCAACTTCCAAAAAGGACTGCAAATTTCAGACCACCTGCAGAAGAATATCCATAATTCTTGAGCAATTTACGTCAACGATACGAGGATGGCATCATAGTCAAGCAGGTAAGAATTTGCAATCATGTATCACAACATATTGTCACACAAGCTAACTCCAGTTACTTAAAACAACTATTCCATTGCGCAAAGCAGCCCACCTAACATTCTTACACTGTGATTGCAAGGTTTGTAGGAAGATGGCATAAATTCAACTTGGAACATAAATAATAGAAGATTATCAATTACATTCAATCCAATCACATGCAGCATCTGACATTAAGAGAATTTCTTTTTGCTTCAATACAGATAAATGCGCCATTTGATCACTGTAATATGCACCTAATCCAACATCATTTTGGTGCCCAATTTACAAATTTCCTTCTCTATGAAAATTGAAGGCGGTTGCTGACAGCATGATGCTGCTTTACCTTGTCACCTGATGTAGTGAAAACTGATTTGATTGCCTCGAAAACTTCTTCAATTGGCTTTGTAGCATCAATCTATATTAAAAGAAATATAAGTTAACCATCCAAAATCTTCATCCATAGACGATGACAGAGAGCAGGCTCAATGGGGGGAGAGCAGGGGCCGTAGTCCCTCATCAAATGAAAAAAAATTAATGTAAGGTTATAAAAATGCAAGTTTCACCCTTCCCAAAAACCATTAAATCCCGCTGCTTCCCACCACAATTACAATCTTGGTACTCCCATATGTTAGAGAGCAGGGTGGAAAAGAATACCGCGTTCTTAACTTTTTACTTGGCACCTATAATAGAGAGTAGTATGAGAGAAAATTACCTTTCTGACTTTCCCTTTTGCATTGTAATACTCAATCACAGGTAGACTAGATTCCAAAAAGACCTTAAACCTCTTCCTTATTGTCTCAATGTTATCATCAACTCTACCCTTCAAGCAACGAAAGAACAAAACAACAGGCGCTTAGATAAGCAGAACTAAACACAACTACATGAAGATTCAAAAGAAGTGTAAAAAATTTGATTGGAAAATCAATGAAAGACATGTCAAACCTGGTTCCTGTTCAAGAGGCGCCTCTCCATCTCCTCTTCAGAGCAATCAAAGAAAAGTACAAATTCTGGCACAATTCCTGTCTGGATTACAAAGCCGGAGAGGGTCAGATGAAAGTGAGGGAATATAAGTAATAATTGATGTTAGTTTCAGAACAATGCAGAGAACCTAATCAATCATTTGAAACATGACTTCGTGATAAAAGAAACTTTCATAGATTGCCTCGAGGGATTTGAGGTATAAAAAAAAGGCTTACAACAGACTCAAATGCTGCACGATTCTCCTCATTGCGAGGGAAACCATCAACAAGGAACTTGTCGTTTCCATTTTCCTGTATTGCTCTTTGGAGAAGCTTAATTGTCACCTCAGAAGGCACAATTTTTCCTTCCTTGATCATGTTATCAATCATAGTCCTACATATCATGAAACAAACAGTCAGGAACGGTAGTAAAATGCATCTGACCACAACAATTTATTCCATAGCAACATAAAGGAATTAAATATTATCCAGACTGAGCATTTAAAAAGTCACAGCATTACTTTGAATAGACTTCATTTAATACAAACCAACATCTTTTAAATAAAGTAACTATTAATATATCAATCACAACAATATTATCCAATTCATTAGGCATGCAATTCAGCGATTCCATAAACCTTTTTAGCAAGTACAAATCAGTAAACAAGGTTGGTGTAAATATAAATAACTTTTGAACTCCTTACCAAACTAAGAAAGAGGGCCTTGGTCAAGAATGAAAATATAACACACATTAGAAAGTCCATTCAAGACCTTATTGCATGAGAAGAAAAATCAAAAAGTTCAACTAACTTATTAATTTTGAAGAAACCCAGTGCTGATTCTAGAGTGTCGGGGGACTACAATATGGTCATACCCATTTTTAGAACCAGATTTTATCTCTGCTCTGAGAAGATCACCAGCACTAAGATGGGTATATCCAAAATGTTCAACGATATTTGCACATTGGGTGCCCTTCCCACTGCCAGGGCCACCTACTCAAGTTAGAACAGATGAAAGCAACCAAAATATATCAGAAAAGCATCAGGATTTAAAACTCAAGAGAAAATGTAGGTCCTTAATTACACAGAAGAAGATGCAGATTATTTGAGAAATACAATCTTCACCATGCAAATTTGTCTCAATTATTCTTCTTCTTGTTTCCATTTGAGTTGCAAAAAATACGAAAGAGAGGCAAAATAAAAGATTATTTTCCACCAGATTATCTTGGAAACCCAAAAGAAAAAAAAATTCTGTATGGAATACATGAGTAAATAATCAAACCAAAACACTCACCCAGGACAAAAATAACTGTTACACTCTTGTTTTGTCCACTTCCATTTTCTTCCTGCACCAAATTTTATTTATATATTAGTACTCGGTCCACAGAGTTTTGCACGCTTATTTTATTCTATCTGGAGATGAACAAGATATACAGCAAGCAAGTGTAGCTGAATTAATGACAATGATGTTATTTAATTTTTTGGGGGGTGTTTGTGTGATTATGGCTGTCAAGAGAGATCCTTAGGGAGGAATATTGGGTGCCAAATCACTCCATGGAAGTGCGTGATTCTTGAGTATAAGAAAACATCTTATATCCATCAACTAACTGCAAGTATAAAATATCTGTATATACATTTGATATGTGAATGCATGATTTAATAGAAGTATATATGCTTGCATAAATATGAGTGTGAAAATGAATTTGAGCATGTGCACAAAGATATATGATGGAAAATTTTATCTGAACTTTCACTCCAGGAAAAATAGAAAGAATTATCATTCCACATGGTTGAAGTCAGGATGGTCTTTCTCAACAAAGATTCACAAGCTATCGTTTATACAGTAAATGAAGAGGAAAATTAGAAGGAAATGCACCTTTAATTTCTAATTGTTGATTAGGATAAAATCATTGATTTGATTCCCAACAATACTTAAAGAAAATCTTGATGCAAAGCTAACATAAATACCTTTTTGGAAGCATCAAGAACAGTTCCCATGATTGTCTATAAATCAGTTGTAACAAATTATCTGCATACACAAGATATACATCCCCGTGCAGTTAAAATTTATGTAATTTATATAAGCTGTTATGCTACAAACACAAAGAAAATGATAAGAAATCACATGGCAAAGAAACCAGAACTTCCAGTGTGAAGAATATTAATTAGATCGAATTCAGATCCAAGAGCAAATTAGCCCTTGGATTTTGTGAAATCGTAACTATAAACATTCAATTTCTGGCTACAAATTTGGAGCGATTTGGAAATAAGCTGTTATTAGCTAATGGCATAGATAAAAACAAATAAACATTCACAGGGAATGAAGATCAAGTACATCACTTCACTCTCAGGAAAAGATCTATAAGCAGCTAAAAGATAGTGTCTGAATGATGCGTTGAAACACAAATTTGTCAATTTTTCAAATGATTTGATTCTTATATTGCCAAGTATTACATCTTTATCATATAACATCTTTAATCAATAAACTTTAAACTAGTGAAAGTAGAAGAATTATGATACCGTATGCATAGTTATTAGAGGCACATAACGCACTGCACTGAAGCGCAAAGGTGTCATGGGCTATAGCGCATAGCGCCGATGCAAAGCGTGCTCTTTGCTAAAATAAAGCGCACTAACTTATATATACTTAATATATCAAAGAGATCCATAAATTTTAACATTTATAAATAAACAAACTTAAAGATAACAAGATTAAATAATAAAGTAAGCTTAAATAACAACAAAATTAAATAACATATTAAATATCATAGTGCAAAAATATTGTTCAACAATTAGTAAAATTGAAAACTACCCAGAGTTTCAAAATAAAAAGCTAATCTATTTATCACTCATATCTTCAACTTTTTGATAGTGTCATCTTCATCATCTGTAATATCACCAAATTTATAACGTTGAACATAATTATCTTCTTCTAGATTGGCTAACAAAAGATAGTGTACGTAACAAATAAACCATAATATTCTCTAGCTTGGGCATTTTTAATAAGCCCAAATATAAATATAATGGCCCAACTAGCAGATACTATATTTTCAGCCCTTAGCAAAGGCGCGCTAAAGTGCGTGCCTTGGTTATGAGTAAAAGCGTAGAAAGCGCGCATCTTTCCGAAACAAGGAGCGCAAGGCCTGAGCATTGGGCTAAAGCGCGCGCACTTGCGGGCTTTTAATAACTATGACTGCCTGTAAGCCTTTTAAACACATATGAAGACATAAAACTGGCGATTTTCACACTGCTTTGATATAGACATCAACGATGTATTGTGTCCACTAAAGACCAATTCGTTGATAGAAGCATCATATCTAAAAACGGCCACCTTTCTGCCAAGAACTGACCAAAATACAGAGTTAAAAGTAAATCCTTAAAGGAACTTCAGAAAGCTGAGAAACTATTCCGATCTGGGTTAACGGTTAACCATATATGAAATTGAGAGCATAGACACCACAAGATCTAACAAAAAAAAGAAGCCTGAAATATGAAATTGAGAGCATAGACAGCACAAGATCTAACAAAAAAAGAAGCCTGAAATTCCAGCGAATCAACCATTTATCGACAAACTATCAGATGTCAGAAAGCTAGCCCATTTTCCAGACGAGATACTCCGTCAAGCGAATGAAAGTTAGAACTTTCAAGCAGGTTTGGTTCGTAAATCGTAATCCAGCTAAACAACTACGCCAAGCAAATGGCAAGAAAAAAAAACCAGCAGAATTACATTCCCCAGTCATCTAACACAATGCTGATCGAAGTAATTATCAGATCATACAAACATGGAGACGAAACTAGATAGAAAAACACATACTTTAACAAATCAGAAGGAGCAGAACATTGTGGTCGTATATGGCTAAAACACAGATCACCAAAATTAGAATTTCCCAGTTCAAGAAAATGAAACACTTCCGGAGAATAAGATCCGGGTCTAACCTTGTTTTTGTGGTTGTGAGAGGGAGGGGAAAATATGGAGATCAACGCGAGAATGCGGATTTAAGGAGGGAAGAACAAATTCTGTGGGCAAATAGTTTTTTATTGCTTTAATTACGATAAAAAGTCAATGTTTAATAATATAAATTTGAATTACGATAAAAAAAGTCAATGTTTAATAATATAAAGTTATAAACAATTGAAAATATGACTAAAAACCCATTTAATGGTCGTAATCACATCACTCGTTCACTCCACTACTCTCATTAACTTAATTCTTAATTTGAATTGCATTTACTTGTAATTTGAATTTCATTACCTCATCAAAGTTTTCCTATTGAAAATTCAATATAGAAAACATTAATGCAATTATTTTCATTGTCACCTTCATCATTTAGTTAAAGGTGGCAAAATGGATGGGACGCCCATCACCCGTTTCGTTACATATCAACAAGTGTCGAAATGTTTATTTTGGCATGTTTGCCCTGAGGATACTGTCATATATTCGAGCGGGTCCTTAGGCCACGCGACGTGCCGGCCTAAGCTAAAAAAGTGAGTTATACAGTACACTGTCAGTGGCGGGCACGATACGTCTCACCTGTTTTGCTTATCTGCTTTTAGTATTTCTTGAGATTTATATCCGATCAGTCAATAAGATTCGAATAAATAATCTTTGCGTAATTTTTTTAATTACTAGTATAAGAAAACATGTCTCTTAATTTAAAAATCAAAAATCAAATCATACATAAGCACACTAACGAGAACGTTTGGCAAACCAGAATGATCAACAATCATAGCTGAGTTTAATAAAATAAATCGAGAGCGTCCGTAATATTTTTTGGTTGTAAGAAAAAAATTGTACAAATAGGCAGTCCCATTTCTGGCCCACGTAAATTTTGGTAGCAGGCCTGCCACATCGGTCTTTGGGCCGCTAGTGCAAATATTATGCTATGCATTAGCTAAAATCTCCAAAATGAAAATGAAAATGAAAATTAAATTAAATTTCTATTAAAATTTTAAATACTGTAATCTCGAATACCTAAAAAAATATTAATTTTGGTCTAAAATTGAATTAGTGGGCTGGGCAGTGTTCGGCAATCCCACAATTCTAATGATAAAAGAGGAGACTTGTTAATCAGTTAATGTGTCATCGAAGAAATTATATATATTTTCTAATAAGGAGCTGGGTAATATTTTTCTCCTTTGCTTTTTTTTTTCCTGCCAGTGTCATATTGTAAAGTCAGGGACGGAACCATGATTTTAATTTAGGAGGTGAAATTTTTTTAAAAAAATAAAGAGTAAAAAACAAATTTAAACAAAAATCTATAAAAACACTAAAAAAGAATTGAAGGGTGTGGAGGCCACCCCTGCACCCCCTCCCTCTGCCCTTATGTGCATGATATAAACCATTCTTAATTAAAGGGGAAATTTTCATTCAAACTCATATGGAAAAAAAATTAATTTGTATATGAATTGTTTAAAAATAATTTTATTTTGTGAGAGTTTTAAATAAATTTTATCGGTTCATAAATAAAATAGTAACAGAAGGAGAGAAATTTCATTTTCATAATGACTAAAAGATTTAGATTTAGATCATAAAATAACTTTAAAAAAAAAAAAAAGAAAAAAAAAGAAAGGCACCCTAATGAAGTGTAGGTGATTTTGCATAACATAGATTAGGGTCCCCAAGCTCAACATGCTGTTTTCAGACTAGCCACGTGGCATCTTATAACAGTAACATTCGTGGAGGGCCAACGTAAAAAAAAACACGTGCATGTCACGTGACGGATAAGATATTACTCTTCCATGTTGGGAAATCTCTCACATTCGGAATATACCTAACGTCCTCAATCCATATTCACTTCACTTCAACGATGTATATGAATACTAAATTATATAGAACCATACGAAAAAGAGTTATAGCTGGTTTATGTTTTAAACTTACGTTCAATAGGACATTTTGTCGATCAAACGTCAAGAGTTATAGCTGGTAGTAAAGGTACAACTCTAATCTTTAACTCGTATAGTAGTCAAAGTATCATCTTCAACAATCCCTCTCAATTGACTCTGATGCCAAATATATGATCAAGAGTTTGCCGTTTTATCAATATAGATGGTGGTGACAGTGCAACTCTAAATATTAAACCGTATAGCAACCCAAACATTACGTTTCGATCGCTCTCGAAACATGTAATTATTGCAATCCAACATGTTCATGCCAGAAGTGTGTAATTACTTAAATATGGCAAATTGTAAATAAAATATTGGGTTGAAATGAGTGATAGCACTGCAGAATCTGCTGTGTAGCTACAAAACTAGGGGTGTTTATCGGACCGGTTAGTCCGGTCCGAAACCGGTATCAAACCGGTCCGGGGCGGTTTTTAAAATCCAAACCGGTAGCACCACCGATTCCGGAACCGGTTACATTTTAAAAAAAAAAAATAAATAAAGGGCAAAAATAACTGGTTACAATTATTTGTATGTATCTATATTATGAAATGAAGAAGGAATATATTGAATTTGTGATGAATATTGGGGAAACATTTACAACATTAAATAAAAAATAAATAAAAGTTTTTGAAATTTTTTTTTTTAAAAAAAAGGGCAAAAATAACTGGTGCACGAAAAGTAACTGGTGCACGAAAATTTGTAAAGTAACTGGTGCACGAAAAGATTGAAAATCAGTAACTGATGCACGAAATTAAAATCAGCTACTGATGCACGAAAATTTACACAAAGTTAGTGCACCAGTGTTGTATTTTCGTGCATCAGTGTTATATTTTAGTGCATATTTTCGTGCACCAGTGTTAATTTTCGTGCATCAGTGTTATATTTTCGTGCACCAGTTATTGTTTTATAATTTTTGTGCACCAGTTACTTTTTAATCATTTCGTGCACCAGTTACATTTTATGATTTTCGTGCACCAGTTACATTTTATGATTTTCGTGCACCAATGTTAATTTTCGTGCATCAGTGTTATATTTTAGTGCACCAAGGTTGTATGTTCGTGCATCAGTGTTATATTTTAGTGCACCAAGGTTATATTTTCGTGCACCAGTGTTGTATTTTCGTGCATCAGTGTTATATTTTAGTGCACCAATGTTATATTTTCGTGCATCAAGGTTATATTTTCGTGCACCAGTTACTTTTTATCATTTTCGTGCACCAGTTATTGTTTTATAATTTTCGTGCACCAGTTACTTTTTAATCATTTCGTGCACCAGTTATTTTTTATGATTTTCGTGCACTAATGTTATAATTTCGTGCACCAGTTACATTTTATGATTTTCATGCAGCAATTACTTTTTATGATTTTCGTGCACCAAGGTTATATACGAAAAAAAAAATACGGAAAAAAAACCAAACGGACCGGTTCGGCCCGGAACCGGTTGGAACCGGAACCGGGACCGATCTGGTTCCTTATCGGACCGGACCGGTTCCGACCTTAACGACCCCAGAATAGGCCGGTTTCGGTCCGGACCGGACCTGTTCAGGCCAATAAGCACCCCTGTACAAAACTGAACGAAAGATTCAATTTTTTAGTTTAAATTATTAAGAATTATTGTACGTTACACTTGAAGTAGTATTTAACACTTGGAGATCTTTAATTCTTTATTATCCTAATTTATAATTTCAAGCTACTTTAATATTTTATTTATTATCCATTCTATCAATCAATTCGAATAGGAAATATAGGATATTTTATTTAACTACATTATTTTGCAAACTACTTGATAGTCACTTGATCTACTTTTTTATAGAATCTTTTAAGAGAAACCTTTGATGCAAAAGGGGTAAACACTTTTTCTTTTAATGTTTGTTTATTGTTTGTATTTATTCTTGAAACATTGTGTTCTATTACTTAAAATATTAATGTAAATTATATAAAAGAAATGCGAATTAAGGATCCACATATTTTCATATACCGTTGACACCAAGACAGTTGCCAAATTGGTTGTCATCATTTCCCATTTCTTGGAATGTCTCCGTTTCGAGACATATAATACAAAAATTCCCCTCCCAATGCCTAAAAAAAAAAATATGTCGTGATTTCGAAACAGAAAACAATTTCTTATGACCCTTTGAGAATAATAATAATGATATTTCTACTTTACATTTACCATTGCTCGATCCTCCAATGTTGACTTAATTCTTACCGCAGTTAAAAAAGGCAAAAATATATTCTCTTTCCTTTACAGTTTACCCCCACAAGAAAATATCGAGGTACAAGACAAAAACAAAATAATGCCCATAGCCTTAAATAGTAATAGAGCTGCATGAGTGTTGCCTGCAAAAATAAACCCTTTATAACAAAAAGGAAACTGATGAAAACTCCGACTAGATAACATTCCCACATGGAACTAATTAATATCCCTCTGCTTGTTTTTAAAGCTAGACTTGGTGATGCAACTGGGATTTCTAATCCGGGGGAATATCCATATCCATGCATAACACAGATATAAGTTATCCATTGTACACATATATTATAAAATAAATAAATTGTATTGATCAAAGACTAGAATTAAACCAGCCGATAGGATTAAACAATTTACTGTTTTTTCACCATAAAATCGAAGTTCTGCATTATGTTTATTAGTACTAGGCAGTCACTGTGAACCTTAAGAATCCAAGTAGGTTTGGAGGGTCAACTTTAACCGACTGTCCGGCTCATCAGGGTGAGCCGGACTGGTTAAGACTAGTTCGAAAAGTAGAGTGAACTTGTTGATGTCATGCTCGTGTCTGTGCCACTTCTATAGTATTTGTGTCCGAAACAATCCAGTGAAATTCTAGGAGGCGAAATAGCAACCGTGACCGAAGAAGAATGAGGCTCGGAATCCGGTGGTGACCCTGAAATTTTAGTTAATATTTGTCAATGTGTAAAAAGCAATACAGACAAGCGGAGAATGAGCATGATCTTGGGCAGAGCCAACCTATAGGCTAGGTCGGCTCCAGCCCATGCCATTTGCAAATAATAAAATTTTAGTGTTAATTTTCCGAAATTTAGTTTTTTTTTTAGCAACCATGACTCCGCCCTTGAGCAGATGATCAACTAAGTTCCTGATTTTGTTGCTGATCAGCATGACGAATTTGATCTTAAGAAAAACCACACATTTTTTCACGTCGGACAAAAAACAAACATGGATTTTTATGCTTACTCGCCGCTAAGTTTTCCGAAGAAGAATTGGGGCCAGTACTGTTTTCAAGCAGAGATTTGTTGGCACTGGCGGTTTCTTGATTCGTTTGCTGGGATTTTCGCCTCCTCCGGTTGTGATCGGCTAGCCTTTTCCTGCAGCTTCGCTTCCCGTTATCGAACTCCGACAGTAAATGGAACCTACAATTAACAATTCTAGTGAAAATATTGATAAAACAAAGCATGAAATATGCGCAGAAATGAAAAACATGACTTTATATCACAAATTTGTAATTTTGTATTAGTCAACAAAATAATTAGAAATACTTGTCATTATGATAAAAAGCTGAGAAACAGATCGAAAATAGAATAAAAAAAAGCTGCGCATTACTATAAGAAGGAACTACACCAACCATGAACAAAATCGAACTTCAGGGGCAAAAATTAATTTAAGGACGAATATGTCCTCGGGATCACCCATGCACGGAAGAGAAATTGGCGAATTATTCATTGATCTGTTTCACACCCCAAAAGGGCAGTTTAGTCAGTTCCTTATTAGTAACTCACCATGGCTGCTAATTTCAAGGTACCTTTTTGCTCATTCATTATCGATCATTGCAACTTTTACGTGTACTATATTAGTACGTAGTAGCTCTGGTAACCAGTCTTTTTAAAACTTGAATGGTATTGGTATCCACTGCGAACGTTATTATGGTAAAACTACGAGGGAGTTTTAGTGATTTGAAATTGAAACAAATGAAACCTGCTGCATTGTTGGCAGAACCGCTGAGTCAAACCGGCTGCCACGACAGTGGCGGCTTTGGAGTGGAACTCACACACCTTGTGGCGGCGATGGTAGTGTTTAGCATGGCTAAGGTCGGCGTTGCAGCCCTCGGCTTGGCACCTGGGGGTGTTCGCAGGACCGGGTTCAAGAATCCTCGAACGGCGGTACAGTCGGTTCACGAAGTCATCCTCCGACGAGGCAAAGTAAGTCCTCCCACCCAAATTAAGCCCGATTCTACTCGCGTTTACGTTAAGCTCAGGGTTGAATTCCAGCCCTCCGACCACCGGTTCACTCTTCGGCACCACCACATACCCGGTCGGACCAAAGGGCTCAAGACTGAGAATAGAAGCCGGAGGTCCTGCCTGATATGACGAAGAAAGACCACCATATACGCGAGTATCGTAGAAATCATTGATTTGCGTGTTTGTGTTCTGGGCATGAGGATGATGAAACTGGAGGTGGCCGCCGCTGCCGAAGTGTGTCTCAGCGTTAACAAACCCCGTGGTTTCAGAAAAGTTTTGGGTGGTGTAAGGATCGAAAATTGGGCGGTTTTGTTCAGAATCTTGGACCGATTCTTCCCCAGAAAGCATGATCGATGAAGGATTCCCCCATTCATATTCCAACATTTCCCCTTCGTCTGCTCTTTCCCCAACAAGTTCCACCCAAACAAAACCCCAGCTCCACTGTTGAAACCCTTGAGACACAAAGTTTCAAAACTACAGTGTCAGCTAGAACAATAGTAACTATACTTAAAAAATATAATGTAATAATTAAATAAAAGTTGAATCTGAACAGAACATCTGAAATCAAGAGAGGAAACTTTATAGAAAAAAGAGAGAAAAGAGAAAGAAATCTGTCAGCTATAAAGGGAGGAGATATGGAGAGAAGAAAGGCTGCAAAAGACTCACAGCTTTAATTTGTTTCTATCGTGCAGCTTCCCACTAAATAAAAAAGGGTTTTTTATAATTTTTTATAATTTAATGCTGAATTTGATGGAAATTTGAGGAACATGTCGGAGTTTGAGGGTTTTCTTGAATGAAAGAAACAGTGTATGGGACTGTGTGAGAGAGAAATGAGGGGAGTATGAAGTGATGGACAGATGGAGAAAGATGTACAGTATCTACATCTCTCTTCCAACTACAGCCCTAAATTATTCAGTAGTAGTAATGCTAATAATCATCCATTAATAAACAATAACATCTACTCCAAAATCTAAGTCAGAGCAATTTATTGAAAACATAGAAAAAATTACTTTTAGAAGTAATTTTTTTTAAAATATTTATTTTATGGATTAAAAATATATTAATCACTTGATTTGCAATAGACCCGATCAAGGATCATCATCGACCTTGAATCTGCCCGGAACCAGACCGTGGTCAACGGGTCGATTAACCGGGTCAACGGTTCGAAGGGTCGGACCCGTAACCGACCCGTCTATAGAAGGGCCGGTTAAGGGTCATAATTTTGCTAACCCGTGAACCGACGGTTCAAGGGTTATTTTAATTTTTTCCATTTTAAAATTTATAATATATGTTATGGTGTAGATTTGAACTTATGACTTCCAAATTGAATAATTAGCTTCAACCACTAAGTATAAGAGCCTTGTTAATCTAAATATAAGGTTATAATTTATATATATTAACCAAACAAATATATCTTATACATTTTAATTCTTTGAGCTTGAATTTAGTTCACGTTATTTTATATTTAATCCATGGATGAAAATACATTCAAACACATTTTACACTTTATTTCAAATTTTAATAATATTTTTAATTTTTTTTAAAAAAATAAGGGTCAAACCGTAACCGTAACCGTAACCCGAATCGTAACCGACGGTTCATGAACCGTAACCGGAACCGACAACGAAAGTTAAGGTTAAGGGTCGATGTTTTTTGAACCGTCGAACCGGCGGTTCTAAACCATGGTCGGGTCTAATTTGCAATTTATCTCATTTAAAAACGAGTCACAATATAAAAGTGTGCAGGAATTTTTTGTATAAAAAGAATTATGTTATACACCAATATATATATATATATATATTTGTATGTTAGTATATAAGATTGGATCCGATGCACCTAAGAATTTCAATGCAGTATGCACCAATCAATAATTGTTATAATTTAGATATGAGCGAGAGTTTCTAAAAATTGCGGACTTTGCAGAGATAGGGTTGTTTGCCTACACACTTTGTACTTAAATGCAGTATTACTGTTTTACCCAACTCGAAGCTGTGAAATTATCTTAATGCCCCTTATTGTTTTAGAATTTTACGATGTTAGTCGGCCATGTACGATTTTTAAGGAGTAAAAATAAATAATAATAATAATAAGTGAAGAATAGTAAAAGCTGTGTTCTAATTTTCAAAAAATGTTTTTTTCATAACATGAAATCAAACGTACCGTTGTATACTTTTTCAGTCCAGTTCTTTGGTAGCACTAAATTATATATTTATTTAATTTAACTGTCATATAAAACAAAATCATACTTTTAACATATAATCTAAATTAATTTTCATATGTATATACGTAGAAGATTATATATAGTTGTGATGAGGCAGTAATGTATCATTGTTTTAAAATTAAAAGCTTTAATTCTTTAAAAATAAAGGAGTTATGTAAGGCTTGTTTTATAATTATCATATCATATCATTGTGATTTCTCAGTGTATTGTGATTACAGATTTAGTGATTATTGTTGTAAAAATATTGGTTAAGTAAGTCGAGCATTGATACAGTAATTCGGGTATTGACTTAGTGGTTGTTATTGTTGTAAAAATATTAAAGACTTAGTGGTTATTTGTCACGCCCCGGGCCCAAGCCCGCGCAAGCTCGACTGCACAATGGGCTCCTATAGCAACTACTTCGTATCCATCCTCGCTCTACGAAAATGGTTAACCCAAGTTGCTATAATAGTCCATTGTAAGCCTTTATAAACCACTTTAAATTTTCATCCACAACCAATGTGGGACAAGGGTATTACATTATTATTGTAAAAATATTGATACAATAAGTCGGGTATGCAGTACAAAAGAATTAATACAACAGCAACCATCATTTTCTTGAACTATTGCTTGATTTTTCACCGAAAATGTTGCAAAGAATATTTTGTACTAATTTTCGTAAGTTTCAGAGGATTATCTGTGATGTATTTTATTACATGTGCTAAAATCGTTTGTAATAAACTAATTAGCTGTAAATCTCGTCAATTTCTGAATGTCTTTATTCCCCATTTGAGTTCTAATCGACAAGTTACTGGGTCTTGGGCTTCTGCTTCACAGAGGGAATTTAAAGTACAGTCAGGTTGGTTTTTAATTAAAATTGCTTTAGATTATTTATTCCATAATCGTAGATTACATAATGAAATTTGTTACCTCCTTTTTTGGTTCGCTTTGATAACAAATGAATTTATAGGGGAAAGTGGATGAGCTATTTCGTGAAATCACTGGTTAGGTCGGAGCCTGGTAAAGTCTTAACTGGTTAAGAATCTCCGGCGATCAAACTGGTGAATCGAGAGGACCTTCTTCTTGCTAACAATTCTCCTCTTTATAGGGGGAGGGTAGTCAGTGGTCCCGACGCCTTGCCTGGGGCTTTGGAGACAATGTCTGAAACTGAGGGGGGGGGGGGGGACCATAGATGGGGGACCATCTGCGCCTGCTACCTACTTCGTACGACCCTCTTGCTCTGGTGATTCTCTGTGTCTGGTAATATGCTTTTCTTACTCACAGTGCCTGACCACCCCCTGATTGGTTGGCAGGTCTAGCTTTTGCTTTAATAGGTGTCCGACTCCTGCCACCCTAGCCTCGGTATGCAGGACCACCCTAAACGGCCCAGCTCGCCTATTCTGTCCCATGACTTCCCGTCCTGTCCTATTGAGGAAAGGGCTCCCCAGCCCGGATATCTTGCTAAATAGAGCCCGTCCTGATCTGCCGACGAGACAGTGCCTCTGCTTGGGTGGCATGTCACATGGAGGACCTACCCGACCTCTTGATGTAGTTCCTCGCCGCCCCGGCTCCGGAACGATAGTGGCAGCTGGACAGAGGTGATCGCGCCCGTAATAAACTCGGGTCGGTCGGAGAGCCATACAGTGGCTATGAGGACAGCCCGGGATCATCAGTGACGACGTTCCTTGTTGACTAAATGGGCCCCGCACTGACCGGGCCCAAATAAAGTTCGGACCTCAAGACCTACTGGGCCTCCAGAATTAGGGATATCATCGGTATCCCCCCCCTAGTCGAGCTAGTGTAGCGCTGCCTCGACTAATGGGCTTGTGGCGAACTTTATTGGTTCCTGATCCCCGATCCTTTGATTGGACAACTCCGGGTCTCGGGGTGACAGCTGTCCTGTACCAAACCCTAGCGGGTTGTCAGGCCACGTGCCCTTATCTGGCGCTCCGACTGTTCAGCTCCCTTCATCTGCGTCGTTGGTTTGGGCCAGGCTTTCCTCGGCCCATGAGCCACATCTTCTATAAATAGGGGCTTTCGAGTCATTTTCCTCCATTTGCGCTCTAGGTCGGATCAATCGCCTCTCCAAAAAACCCTGTAAATCAGCTCTGCCTCCCTTTCTGTTTATGTCGCACTCTACCTCTTCCACTTCTGGCGCCCTCTTTCGAGGGGGGGACGATCAGGACGAAGGGTCTGATCTCCCCAGTCCCTCGGGTCGGAGGTCGGATGCTCCCGAGGGAGACATTCCCGAGGTGGCGCCCCTCCGACAAGTCCCTCCTAGGGTTTTTGACCCTTCTCTCCCCAGCTTCGAGGTTCTCGACCCGAGGAGCCTGGCCCAGGCTGGGCTTCCTTGGTACGAGATCCTCGACTCGTGTGTTTCCCCCGAGGCCGAGCACCTTCTTCGTACTTGGTTTATCCCACCGGATCACGACATCCGGGTCCCTAGGGCTGGTGAACGTCCGCACCTCCCCCCGCCCGAGTACTTTCCCTTTTTCGTCGAGCAGCTTAAAAGCGGACTTCGCTTTCCTATCCCCCTTCCTTTCCAGGAGTTCTCCCACTACCATTGTGTCTCTCTGAGCCAGTTGACCCCCAATTCCTACCAGAGCCTAGTATCTGTCATTGCCCTCTTCCGATCCTTGGGTCTGCCTTTCTCCCCTACCCTCCTTAATTATTTTTTTCAAGTTAAGAAAACCCCCTCTCCCGGGGCGTTTTACTTTGGTGCCCGAACCTTTTATAAATTTCTAAATAACATCCCGAGCTCCCGTAAAGGATGGAAACAAAGCTACTTTTTTGTCAAACCACCTCGACGTTGGGCTTGCACTATGGCCTGGCGCGATACACTGCCGACCCCCCGACCTCTGCCCAAAAAGTATAAAGATGACGTGTTCTTCCAAACGGTTATCTCAACCCTTGGGGGTCGGCGTTTTGATTCAGCTGCCCTAATCAGGGAGGACGTACTCAGGCGCTTTGGGCTGAGCTCCTATCCAGACGTCCCTGGTGGTACGTTCTTCCACACGGTCCCGCCCCCCCCCCACCCCTTTTTTTTTTTTTTTTTTTTTTTTTTTTTGTCTGAGCTGAATCCTTTGTCTTGCAGATAATATGTCTCTCCAGCAGCTGCTATCTTCCATGGCGTCCCAGAAAAAAGCTGGAAAAGGAGCGGCCGGGGCGGGCCCTTCGAGCCATCATCCCAGTGCGGCCGTCGCACCCCCAAACCCCCCATCTCCAGTGGCCAGCCCTCCTCGCGCCGAAGAGGTTGGGTTGGAGACAGGCCTGAGGAAAAGAAAAAGGGATGGGGGCGCAGCCAGGATCCCGACTCGGGAAGAGGTGGCAACCTCCCCGGTTATTCATGAGATCGACACCCCGCCTGCTTCCCCTCCAAGCCATCTATCCGTCGCTCCCGCCGACCCGGGTTCACCAGGGGTACCAGTGGGATATACCCGAGAAGTCAGCCTTATCAACTCTGCCCCCTCAGGTCTGTCCGCCCGGATTGTCGAGTGTCTGACCTCCTCCGCTGATCAGCAAGTCCTCTCCGAGCTGAGGTGGAAACCATTAGCAGAGGAAGGCGTATCCCGGGCTCTATCAGTAAGTTTTTTTTTTTTTTTTTTTTTACTGAGTCCCTCTCCCCCTATTCTCTGCAGGGCCTAGTGATGATGTGCGAGAGCCTTCGTCGGGGTGCAAACTACGGCCAATCAGCCAGAGACGCGACGAAAGCGGTGCGGGAGGCCAAGTCAGAAGCTGAGAATGCTACAGCTAAATCCGAGGCGGATGCTGCCGAACTGGAGTCCTACAGGGCCTCGATGACCCGACTTAGAGCGGATGCAGAACAGCTCCGCGTTGCTCTGGTCGGGAAGGAGCGAGAACTTTCTCATGTCGGGGCTGAGCTTGAAAAGGTTAAGTCCGAGTTGGAGTCCTATGTAGCAGGTGAATCAGCCCGACGCGAAGCCTTCATCAAGTCGGAGGAGTTTACGCGCATGCTGGCCTCCAAGGCTTTTAAGTTTCTGGATCTCGGCTTCGAGGGGTGCAAGGGCCAGTTCAAAGCCCAGGCTTCCCGCCCAGTGACCAGGACCCTGACGACTTCCTGGACCTTAACGCCATCATTGCCAGCATCCCCCCCGACTTCATCAAATAGCCTGACCTGCTCTTAATTTATCCTTTGTAAATTTTCTCTTTTTTTTTTTTTTTTTTTTTTTTTATGCTGTGCCTCGGAGGCACCCCCTTGTAACGAGGTCATTCTGAACTGATTGTCTTGTCTGAAGTAATTGATCACTTGTTAGGAATTGGTTTCCCTCGCAACGTCCCGACCCCTTACACCAGCCGAGCCAACCCGTGATTTTACATTGGATTGATCCAAAAAAATACAACTTATAAATAACCCCCCGCGTAGAACTGAATGCCGCGCAGGGCCCTCGTGCCATAACGACAAATAAATCTAACAAAATTAAATCTTAAAACAGGGCTAACCTGTTAATCTCCAAAGACAACCATGCAAAAAGGACCTATCCGACCCGATCTTGAAGAAGTAATTTTTGCAAGCTGATGATGTCCTCTTGACCTGCGCCCCTACACCCGGGTTTTATGATGCAGAGAGGACCTGCACTTTTAATTGTTGCCAGGGCCTCATACACCTGGGCTTTAGTGACATGGATGACCTGCACTTTTAATTGTTGCCAGGGCCTCACACACCTGGGCTTTAGCATGCAGGGCGGACCTGTGCTTTTAATTGTTGCCAGGGCCTCATACACCTGGGCTTTAGCATGCAGGGCAGACCTGTGCTTTTAATTGTTGCCAGGGCCTCATACACCTGGGCTTTAGCATGCAGGGCGGGCCTGTGCTTTTAATTGTTGCCAGGGCCTCATACACCTGGGCTTTAGCATGCAGGGCGGACCTGTGCTTTTAATTGTTGCCAGGGCCTCATACACCTGGGCTTTAGCATGCAGGGCGGGCCTGTGCTTTTAATTGTTGCCAGGGCCTCATACACCTGGGCTTTAGTGACAGGGATGACCTGCACTTTTAATTGTTGCCAGGGCCTCATACACCTGGGCTTTAGTGACAGGGATGACCTGCACTTTTAATTGTTGCCAGGGCCTCATACACCTGGGCTTTAGTGACAGGGATGACCTGCACTTTTAATTGTTGCCAGGGCCTCATACACCTGGGCTTTAGTGACAGGGATGACCTGCACTTTTAATTGGTGCCAGGGCCTCATACACCTGGGCTTTAGCATGCAGGGCGGACCTGCATTTTTAATTTCGGACAAGAGGTTTAAAGGAAAAATTCATTAAATAACAGCGTTCGTACATTGAATTGAAATAACAACAAAATGCCTAGGAATAATATTTTCTGAGGTGATATGCATTCCAAGGTCTCTTTAGGCGTCAGCCTCCGTCCTCCTCCAAGTAGTACGACCCGGAACTCAGCTTCTGGACTACTTTGTATGGTCCCTCCCATCGGGGGTCAAGCTTTCTTACCTCCCCTGCTGGGTTGACCTTTTTGAGGACGAGGTCCCCCACCTGAAAATTTCGGGGTACCACCCTTTTGTTGTAGGCCCTGACTATCTTGCTGCGGTAAGCCTCCATCCTTATAGCCGCCCTTTCCTGTTTCTCATAGATCAGATCCAAGTCCAGAGCCCGGCTTTCCTCATTGTCGCCATCATATGCCTGGACCCTGGCAGAGGTCTTTCCAACCTCAGCTGGTAGCACGGCCTCCGTTCCATACACCATGCTGAAAGGCGTTTCTCCAGTTGGGACGCGAGCTGTCGTTCTGTAAGCCCACAACACACTTGGTAACTCATCCACCCAGTCCTTGCCAACCCCGTACAGTCTGGCCTTCAGAGCTTGCACAATTGATCGGTTGGTGACCTCTGTCTGCCCGTTGCTCTGTGGATAACCTACTGATGTAAAGGCTTGTTCGATCTTCATTTCCTTGCACCAAGCCATTAACCTCTGCCCCTGGAACTGCCTCCCATTGTCTGATATTAATTTCCTGGGTACTCCAAAGCGGCAAACTATATTCTTCCACAGAAAGTCCAGCACATTCTCCTCGGCGATCTTGGCTAAAGGCTCGGCCTCGACCCATTTCGAGAAATAATCTACAGCCACCAACAGAAATTTCTTTTGCTTCGGGGCCACCGGGAAAGGTCCCACGATATCCAGGCCCCATTTATCGAAAGGACAGGCCGATGTTACCGCTTTCATGAGGTTTGCTGGCCTTGACTGGAACTTACTGTTCCTCTGACAACCCTCACAAGTGACTACAGTCTGATCGCGTCATTCCTCAGGGTAGGCCAGAAATACCCAGCAAGGAGAGTCTTTCTGGCCAGAGCCAACCCCCCGAGATGGTCCCCGCAGCATCCCTCGTGAATTTCTCTGAGCACATATTCTGCCTCTTCCGAGTTGAGACATCGGAGGAGGGGTCCGGCAAATGACCTCTTATATAACACATCCTCTATCAGAACAAAACGGAATGCATGCCTCTTTAACCGTCGGGCTTGGTTCTTATCAGCGGGTACTTCCAGCTTTTTCAAGTAGTTCAAAATCGGGGCCATCCAACCCAACACCTCGGGGGCCTCGGTGATGGGCCGAGCTGCCGGAATCAACTCTGTCTGAAATATGTACTCCCTCTGTGACAAAGGAACCAGGGATGTTGACCACTTGGAGAGCTCATCGGCCTCCTGATTATCCTCCCTAGGGATCTGCACTATGCTCCACTCCACGAAACTTTCTGACATCTCCTGTATAGCCTTCAAGTATTCTATCATCTTCTCGCTCTTGGCTTCGTAATTCCCTTTCACCTGCTGAGTGGCCAGCTGGGAGTCCGAGTGAAGGATCACTCGACTGGCACCGACCTCTTTTGCCAACCTCAGCCCGATCAGTATAGCCTCGTACTCTGCTTCATTATTAGAAGCCCGGAAATCTAATCTGATAATGACCTTCATCTTCTCACCCGCGGGGGATATCAGAACAATCCCCACTCCACTGCCTTCACTGTTAGCTGCTCCATCCACGTATATCTTCCAGGGCTCCTCAGCTTCAACCTCTATCATTTCCGCGATGAAATCTGATAAGGCCTGGGCTTTGATGGATGACCGAGGTTGGTAGGTTACGTCGTACTCGCCGAGCTCGATTGTCCATTTCACCAATCTCCCCGATACATCAGGCTGGGTCATTATCCTCCCCATGGGGCTGTTGGTTAGCACTGAGATGGGGTGTGACAAAAAGTAGGGTCTCAGCCTCCTTGCGGTTAGGACCTAAGCTAATGCCAATTTTTCGACCTCTGGGTATCTGAGTTCCGCCCCTTTCAGTGCATGGCTGACATAATACACCGGCCTCTGGTCCGTACCGTCTTGTTTTATTAGTACCGAGCTAACAGCGCTTTCTGTGGCGGACAAGTAGATCCATAATCGCTCGCCGGGCTCTGGCTTTACCAGGACTGGCAGCTCGGCCAAGTGCTTCTTCAGGTCAGAGAAAGCTTCCTCGCACTCGTCGTCCCAAGCGAACTTTTTCGCCTTTCTTAGCACTCGGAAGAAAGGGTAACTCCTATGAGCTGACCTGGAAATAAAACGAGCTAAGGACGCAATCCGCCCTGTTAGTTTTTGCACCTCTTTTATGCTGCGAGGTGAGGTCATGTCTTGAATTGCTCTAACTTTTTCCGGGTTGACCTCGATCCCCCTCTCTGTTACCATGAAACCCAAGAATTTTCCGCTCTTCACACCAAATACGCACTTAGCCGGATTCAATTTCAGACCAAACCTGCTTAGTGTGGCAAAGGTTTCCTCTAAATCGGGCAATAAGTCTGCCTGGCCTTTAGATTTTACCAAGATGTCATCCACATAAACCTCAATGTTCCTTCCCGCCTGGTTTTCAAACACTTTGTCCATTAACCTTTGGTATGTGGCCCCGGCGTTCTTGAGGCCAAAGGGCATGACCACATAGCAGAACGTTCCATCCGACGTGATAAAACTGACCTTATCTTGGTCCTCTTCCGCCAAGGGTATTTGGTGATATCCCTGGTACGCCTCCATGAAACTTAACAGCTCGTACCCCGAGGTGGAGTCCACCAGCTGATCGATCCGAGGTAGGGGATAACAGTCCTTGGGACAGGCTTTGTTCAAATTACGAAAGTCGATGCACATCCTCCATTTCCCCGCCGACTTTGGAACCAAAACCACGTTTGACAACCAGGTGGGGAATTGTACCTCCCTTATCTGTCCGGCCCTCAGCAAGGTCTGAACCTCGGCTCGGATAATTCTGTCTTTATCTGGTCCAAAATGCCTCTTCTTTTGCCGGGTTACTTTTACTTCTGGATTGACATTTAACCGGTGTTGGGCTACAGAGGGCAACACCCCTGTCAGCTCGGTCGGGGACCAGGCGAATATTCCGGCATGCTTGGACAGGCAATTCGACAAGTCGTGTTTCAGGACGCTGTCTAGGTCAGCCGCTACTCTTGTGGTTTTATCGGGCTGTCCTGGGACTAATATAATTTCCTCTTCGCCGTCCCTCATCGCCTGCACCTCCTGCACCATCTGTACCCCCCTATCCTCCCGTCCTTCATCACCGCCCCTTCGGGATCTTTTCATCTCTAACTTCACAGTTTCCACGTAGCATTTCTTGGATGAGGGCTGGTCTCCCCTAACTTCCCCCACTCTTTTTCCTACAGGGAACTTGATCTTTTGGTGGAAGGTGGAGGCCACAACCCTGAATTCGTTCATAGCTGGTCTCCCCAGAATGATGTTGTATGAAGATGAGGCCGCCACAATGGTGAATGTGACCAGCCTTGTTTTCCGATCTTCGTTACCTCCCAGGGAAAGGGGCAGGGAAATCTGACCGAGGGGGTACACGGTGTGCCCAGCGAAGCCAAATAGTGGGGTGTTGATTGGCTCGAGTTGATACCCTCCTAAGTCCATCTGCCGAAAAGCTTCATCAAACAACACGTTCACGGAACTACCTGTGTCTACAAACACCCTCCCGACCTCATAATTGGCAACAGTGGCCCGTATGACCAGGGCATCGTTATGGGGTGTGCAAATGTTTTCCAGATCTCGCGGCCCAAAACTGACAACCACCTCCTCCTCGGCACCACAAATCCCTCCTACACTCAGGGTCTCCCTCCTGCTGACAGCCTTCCTAGCCCTGTTGGAATCCCCATCCGTTGTCCCGCCCGAGATCAGCACGGGTAGGGTTGACGTCATTTAAGCTCCTTGGGGGTCCTCGAGCACGTCCTCTACCCCGGAACGGAGGACGGAAGTTGGTCCGTCCCCCTCTCCCTCTTGTCCATGACGGTCCTCGACCCCTTCCCCGAGGAAGATTATCCCCTGGTGGGACGGGTCGGGACAACAACTGCTTGAACTGGGAACTGTTCTGTATTGCCTTCTCGAGCTCCTCATCCAAACGATGGCAATCTTGTGTGGTGTGCCCAGTCGCTTGGTGGAAGATGCAGTATTTCTCCGGGGCCTCCTTGTTCGGCTCCACACTAGCTGGTGCCGGCTTTTGCAACACCTGTTTGTCTTCACATATGCGGACGGCCTCCTCCTTGGAGACTTTCAACGGCGTATAATGGGAAAATCGACCGAGCTGTGCCCCTTCCACTGGCCTCTTCTCGCCCTGGTTGATCCGTTTTTCCCCAGTCCTCCGCACTTCCTTCCTCCTCAGTTGCTGGGCCTCCTCCACGTTGATGTACTTCTCCGCTCGGGTGAGCAGATCATCATAGGTAACAGGAGGCTTCTTTACCAAGGATCGGAAGAAGTCTCCTCCTCTCAGGCCTTGGGTGAAGGCGCTGATCAGAATTTCCGCCGGGCAGGCAGGTATTTCGAGTATCACAGTGTTGAAGTTTTTGATATACTCCCTCAACGACTCATCCTCGGCCTGCCTCATCTCGAACAAGCTCAGAGAGGTCTTCTTATACCGCTTGCTGCTGGCATACTGGTGCAAGAACGCGGAGCTAAATCCGGCGAAGGAAGTAATGGAACCCGGCTCCAACTGATTGAACCACTTCTGGGCCGACCTCACCAAAGTGGTTAGGAACACTTTGCACTTAAGGCGATCCGAGTAACAATGTAGCATGGCAGCATTTTCGAACCTGCCCAGGTGTTCTTCCGGGTCCGTGCTCCCGTCGTATTCCCCAGCATTGGGGGGTCGGAAGTTATTTGGGAGTTCCTCGTTCACTATTTCACCCGAAAAAGGGGTTCCCCTCCTGACAGAGGTACCCCCCATCCCTCTCTTCATCCTCTGGACCTCGTCCTTCAGCTCCTCCACCTGGCCCTCCAGATCCGGAACAGCAGTCACTTTAGGCCGGGAAGTTGCTCCTTGTTCGGGATCCTTCATCTGCTGGGAGCTTTCCCCGTGCACGCCCTCGGACGGACCTTCCTTTTTCCTCATGGTTTGCTCCACCGTAACTGCAATCAGTCTTGTGAGCTGCTCCAGTGTCAAAGCTCCCACTGTCATGTTTACCCCGGGCAGTGGCTGCTCCTCGCCATTGGTGGAGGCGTGGTGCTCTCGATTTTCCTCTGCTTCCGTTCTCCTTGTTCTTACCATCGCATCAACGTCTCTTGCTCAAATTTTCCCACAGACGGCGCCAATTTGTTACCTCCTTTTTTGGTTCGCTTTGATAACAAATGAATTTATAGGGGAAAGTGGATGAGCTATTTCGTGAAATCACTGGTTAGGTCGGAGCCTGGTAAAGTCTTAACTGGTTAAGAATCTCCGGCGATCAAACTGGTGAATCGAGAGGACCTTCTTCTTGCTAACAATTCTCCTCTTTATAGGGGGAGGGTAGTCAGTGGTCCCGACGCCTTGCCTGGGGCTTTGGAGACAATGTCTGAAACTGAGGGGGGTGGACCATAGATGGGGGACCATCTGCGCCTGCTACCTACTTCGTACGACCCTCTTGCTCTGGTGATTCTCTGTGTCTGGTAATATGCTTTTCTTACTCACAGTGCCTGACCACCCCCTGATTGGTTGGCAGGTCTAGCTTTTGCTTTAATAGGTGTCCGACTCCTGCCACCCTAGCCTCGGTATGCAGGACCACCCTAAACGGCCCCAGCTCGCCTATTCTGTCCCATGACTTCCCGTCCTGTCCTATTGAGGAAAGGGCTCCCCAGCCCGGATATCTTGCTAAATAGAGCCCGTCCTGATCTGCCGACGAGACAGTGCCTCTGCTTGGGTGGCATGTCACATGGAGGACCTACCCGACCTCTTGATGTAGTTCCTCGCCGCCCCGGCTCCGGAACGATAGTGGCAGCTGGACAGAGGTGATCGCGCCCGTAATAAACTCGGGTCGGTCGGAGAGCCATACAGTGGCTATGAGGACAGCCCGGGATCATCAATGACGACGTTCCTTGTTGACTAAATGGGCCCCGCACTGACCGGGCCCAAATAAAGTTCGGACCTCAAGACCTACTGGGCCTCCAGAATTAGGGATATCAAAATTCTTTAACCATTTAAAATATATCGTTTTATAAAATGAAAGCATACGTTAGTGTTGGAGTACCAGTGAAATCAACATTAACGCAGCGGATATCACAAGCACATAATCAACAATTGAACAAGAACACCAAGATTTATAGTTGTCCACCCTACATTGTGATACGTTCACTCAAGAACCATCAATGAGATTAATTCTTTATTGATAACAAATAAGACAATAGAATTGAGAATACAAAGTATTTCATTCAGAATACTCTGATTTTAATGTTCACTTTCTCTCCACTAATCATATTCCTTACAAGGATAAAATCTCCTTATGAAATTCTAACACTCATTCTCACTTTTATCTCAACACTTTTATTTGTAGAAAAAGAAAAGATTTGTGTTTTTGGGATGATTTGGAATGAAGAATGAGTGGGTTATTTATAGGTGAAGATTATGCAAAGAAACAAAAATAATTACATCATTGCTTACATAATCAAACCAATCAAATTTGACTAATCGCAAGCATGTTTTAATTGTTTGTCCAAGTTGTGTGTTGAATTCAAAATATAGATGGCTTAAGTTACTAGCCGTTAAAAGTTATAATAAAGATCGGATAAAATATATTTCTACACCATATTTTACATATATATAAGCATCATCCAAGCATAAAAAAAATTGAAGAGAAGCAAGATAACCGATCTATAGGTCCTTTCAATCTCCAGCATTGTTATACAAAGTATTTTGGACCAATTTGTTTCAGACAAAGATTTTAGCAGATCCTTCATATAGCTAGCAATCCAACATTTCATCAACCGCATGCATATATATATTTTTTGGTGAATTACATATAAACTCCATCTAGTTTGAACAATTATGAATTCTCCCCCCTAGTTTACACAATAACGTTTATCTCTCGTACTATATATTTTAGGTCAAATCTTATGGGAGATAGGTGTAATTTTCTATCTATCCATTACAAACTAGAGAGATTGAATTTGTAATATAGCAATTCTACGGATAGTCCATCAGTTATTGTTTGAATTACATATCAACGAGTTATAATAAAGTTATTCTACATGTGAGATACTTGTAATTTTTTTAATCTAGTTAATTAAACTTGAAATACTTTATCCTGTATTTGTATAAGGGTATATATTGAAATACTTTTGAAATGTTGAGAATTTGAAAAATGAGAATATGATATGTGCTTGTTATTTCACAAAATTTATTAAAATGGTTTATAGTAATTTGTATTACGTGAAAATAAATATGTTTATCAATTGACTTGAGATTAGTAAAGGTAATTATAATTTGGTGCCCATGCTTAACAAATAGTATGTATACTCCATATATTGCAAATCAAGAATTCTTGAAATATTTTACTACATTGAATTTCATAGCCTAATACGAACATAAAGGCTGCTATCTCGCTGTCCTTTACTTCGGTTGACTATAATTGTGCAAAGTCATAGATACATTTCATGCATTAAATATTGCTAATTCTTGTAAGATTTTATTCAATTCACACATATAATTTTGGAAAACTTTATTGCTGCCCTTAATGACGTTGTCCTCAGGAGCAATATCCACAATCCAAGTAGAATCTTTTTTTTTTCCTTTAAAAAAAGATTCTAAATAAATGGTGATGATGCTCCTAAGAGTACTACCCTTAAGGACATCATCAAACAAACCTAATTTTGATACTTTTACAATAACAAACACATATATTTATAGTATTTTGGGTTCAAGCTCGACTAAAACATATTATTTTTGAGCTCGACCTCAAGTTCAAAATTTGCCCAAATATTGGTGGAGCCACGTTATAGGTCGTCAGAGTGTGCTCCATCCAATGTAAATTTTCAAAAAAATAAAATTATTGTTAATTTTTAGAAATTTAGTTTTTTAATACGCTAGAAAATCTGCCGTGCAATGCCCAGCATTACCCTTGGAATGTTAAGCCATTGAGTGTGAGGAAAGCATAATATGATATTGCTTTGAAAAATTTACGAATTTCATAAATAAATCAACTAATACAAAAATATTAACTTTAGAACTAATTAATAAAAAGATAACTATTTGATTACTAATTTTGAGTTCACTAGTTTATAAAAGGTTAATTTGAGCTTATTTTTTTTATAAAAAAAATATCGAGATCTAATGGAAGAGAATGCAAACAGATAGGGATGCGTAGGGTGGAGAATAGGTGGCTCATTCCGTCGGGGGTGTAGCCCACGCAAATGACAGCGCGTAGAGGTGATATGTTGGGTTCATTGAATGTGTAGGTCTGAATGAACCAGCTGTTTGAATTAACTTTTCAGCCCAACCGACACAAAGGAAGATTTGGTGTGTATTCCCATATATAGAGCTGTCAAAATAAATTGGACCTATTGTATTTTTGGGTTCGTCTTGATATGAATCTAAATATGAGATCTCTCAGAGCAGCCTATAAGAAGCGTTGATGTTGATCATTAAAGGTTGGCTATGGGAGTTCGAGCAATGGTATGTACTTGAGTTCAACTGTGAAAATATTATGTTAGTGTTAGAAGGAATGACTTTGCAGTCTGGCGGCCTTCTTGCACCAGCTCAACAAGAGAAAAGATCGTCTTAGCGTATGTCCCACGACCTGTGGGACCAACATTAAGTAGTTGGAATCATCAACTTTCTCTGGCCAATCGATTTGGTTGGTGGGTTAGGGTGGATTCGCCGTGGGCTATATCAATTAATTAATTTATAATAAAATTTGAAATAATTTATTAAAACATGATTTATTAATAATTTAGTTAATATTTTAATCATTAAAATTTAATAAAATTATATTTTTTATTTTATTTTTTTGGGTTGGCCCACAGTTGCGGGTTAGTTGAAGGTTTTCCAATCTACCTGGAGGCGGGCCTAAATGACCAACTCGTTTGGGTTGGCAAATTGGGCTGGATAGCCTGTTTGGCTCGGGTTGGCCCGTTATGACACCTCTAACCACACACACACACACACACACACACACACATATATATATATATGGCAAATTTCGAGCCGGTACCAGTGGGAGAAACATTTTTCGGTCCAATCCACCAAAAAAGTTTTTCAATTAGGTCCAATTTTGGATGCAATGACCAAACTAACCACACTTATCAAAACACTTGCACTTCTCAAAGCTGCATTCTTCTTTGAAAAACTGCAGTATTATAAGCTATGTCGGCGAGTAGGGCAAGCAGCAACATTCTGGAGTGAAAGAAGAGGGTGCAGCGACGATCGAGTGGAGGAGGACGTTGGCGGCGAAGGCCAATAAAAGAAGAAGATGGAGAACATGACCCCCATGATCACGCAGTTCAGGAGGAAGATGGAGAACATGACCGCCATGCTAAGCTAAGCAATTGGGCAAATTTTTATAAAATGAGGATTATTTTATAACAGATTGTGTCAAATAAAAATCTCAATCCCTGATAGCAATCAAAATCATCTACTTCTTCTATGTATCTCCTATTTACCGAATGTGTTGATTTGATTTTATATTTCTTAGGAATTTCAATTTTATTTTAATGATTGTTTGTAGATTTTTAATGTAAAACTCAAAACTATAATGTATTTGAGATGTTCGATCAATTGTTTGAATGAAAATTTTATATTTATTATGAATTTCAATTTTATTGTAATGACTGTTGGTAGATTTTTAATGTGAAACTTAAAACTATAATGTATTTGAGATGTTCGATCAATTGTTTGAATGCAAATTTTGAGAATGTAATGATATTGAAACCATTGGTGCATATATATATGTTTTTGATTAAAAGATAATACATGGACTCATGGTGCATGTAATTTACATGCACGTAAATTGATGAAGCAAGTATTTTTGGTTCTTCATTCGAGTTATTAAATGACGCCCTAAATTGATTGCAGATCATGTGTAATGTATGGCTTTGTGGTTATACTCCATTTTGTTGATTCGATGATAAAAAGAACAATGGTTATGGTTTAAGTTATGAAAGCATTGCTTTTAGTTTGTTTCATGTTCTCTTAAGATACCTCTTTAACCAATTGAAATCAAATCACATAATGAGTCTTCTATGTGCACCACTTGCATCTAGCGGTGCACGTGTGTTACATGCACCGACAGCTCATGAGTCTATCGGTGCATGTAATTTACATGCACCGATAGAGTCAGTGGTGCATGTAATTTACATGCACCTTTAGACTTAGGTGTTGCTTTCTTATTTTAGTTTGCTATTCCATATCATGAGCCTTCTATGATGTCTGATAATTTATATCTTTCATATTGAAATAACACAATGAGTCTTCTATATGTATCGCTTGCATCTATCGGTGCATGTGTGTTACATGCACCAACAGTACATGAGTCTATAGTGTATGTAATTTACATGTACCGATAGACTCAGTGGTGAATGTAATTTACATGACCACTAGGTATTGCTTTTGTGTTCTTGTTTCAGATAGACTCAGTAGTGCATGTGTCACTAAGTCTATCGTATTGCTCTGCTCCAGAAACTTGACCACACGAGTCTCCAATGCACTAGCCATTCTGTTTGAATAAACTTCAAGATTTAAAACACTCATTTTGTGTGTTGTAGTAATCATATTATTGAAACCCTCATTAAGTGTTATCTGTGATGATCTTTTTTAAGACTTACCATATGAGACTTAATTATTATATAATTTGAGAACCAAGGCAAATGTTGAGTATATCAGTGCATGTAATTTACATGCACCACTATTTGTTGCTTGCTTGTTTAATATTGTTAGTTATTCAACTTTGATTTGGGAAGATAAGACGGTGCTACCTCACTGATATATTGTAAGGTCTTTTATGTTATTTACATATCCTTGGACTAATGTAGCGGCATGATTTCTGAAATTTTTAGAAATGAAAACATTATGTAAACAAATGAAAATAGAATTCTAGAGTCTATTTTTGACTTGGTATGTTGTACATAAACAAATAAAACTAGAAAAAAAATAAATCAAAAACTTTGGGATGAGGTGATATGTTGTTTATCTTTTTCAAAATTGTTACATAAAAGTTTGTTTACCTAAAGGGACTTTTTTAACAAACACATAATATGCACCAAAATTAAAATAAAAATTCAATGTTAATTAAAACCCAAAAATACCATAAAAACAACAAACAAAATTGAAACTTATCGTCAGTTTTCTGTGGTTGGAGAAGGACATTTAGCAATACAAAAGTAGTCACTGCTGCCTCTACCACAACACCGCCACCGCTCCATACTCCTCGCTTAACCATCATTGCTGATTTTCCATAACACGCGACCATCACCAACTTTGACGACGATGAAGAGATAATTCAACTGTTATAAATTGGTTTTTAGAACAAGTTAGGAATAATGAAGGACTAATAAATTAGGGTTTCATAAAAATGGACTTAGTTGAAATAAGATTTTCAGAAGATGTATTTAGGAAAAAAGATTTGTTGGTAGATTTATTTGAAAATGTTTTAAAAATTGGTGCATATGTGTAATTTAGTAAATGTGTCAAAAAATATTATTTAGTTTACAAAATATACAATAAAATAATAATAATAGTAATTATTATTATTATTATGACTCCTTATTCGGGATACATACGTGACTGTTAAAAGTTAGCTAACAATATATAAAATAAGATGTTTAACCTCAGAAAAAAAAAATTCTTTTGATAAAAAGACGGATATTGTGGGAGGATGACACTAGCAATATAATTCGCATAATCTGCATACCAAGGTAAAATGTCAGCGTTAAACAATTGCTCATCGGGAAATTTCTCATTAAGTTCTTCTACCTCACTTTGAATTGTTCGATGACACAAGGAAATATATATAATTAATATGTTAACATATTTATAAAAAAACATAACAAGTTAAAGGAAATACAATTAATATATTAATATGCATTTATGCTCTGCCTTGTAGTTAAAATATTATAAGACCTCTCTATAATATCGAGTCCCACACGTGACAGAAAATGTTTTTCCCTCCCCTTATATAAAAAATAGTTTAAGGCGAAATGTGGATAAAATAATGATTGAATATATTTTGATCAATCCAAAAATATATTCATAAAAATATTACCAATCTGTATAAGGATTATTTAAAATAAAAAAAAAGAAATTGGGGAACATGAGTTGGGATGCATTGAAGTTGGGGGAAGGAAGAAGACATTCAACAGATTGGATAAGGAAAGAAAGATATGAGATAAAGAGAATGTGGTGGCGAAGGCATTTGGTGGGAAAAAAGGCTGACACCGACGTTGACAAGATGTACGGATTGCCTAACCAAAAAATAATATTCTTTTTTTCTTCTTCGTTAACTATGTTCTCGTAAAATTCTGGATAATTATAATAAACTGCAAGTCATATATCCCGAATTATAAGTTTCTATGTGAGATAATCTGAGAACATAAAGATTGGTTAAGCACCAACAAGATCTTCGCAGTGACCATTACCACAATTAAGTCAACAATAATCTCTAGTTTTTAAGGAGTGACCTTCTCTCCCATCTCTTATACTAATGATATTTCCTTAGTAAGAATAATAAATCACTTCTATGAAAAGAGTTTCACAGGAATTTTGAGGATTTTCCCATTTATTCTATTCCCTTTCATTTTTTGATTAATAGAGAGCTTAATAAGAGGGTAAAATATCAATTAACGATATCATATGGGTAAAGTAGTATCGACGACCCATGACAACATATTAATTCCGTCAATATATGTGATTCATTGCTAGCATGGTGAAATAATCTCATAAGTATGATATATATATATATATATATATATGTGTGTGTGTGTGTGTGTAATTATATGTATGTATATGTACATATGTGATAATATTAGTGCACAGCTGATACATAGAAGAAAACATCTTGCTGAGTTGCCATTTTACCTGTAACATGTGATCAGTGTTTGAATCAGCAGTGAGGAGACCATTTGTTAGAGGGCTGGTCTCTTTCATTCTGATTTTTTTATAGGAACATACCTTTACACCATGTATCCTTTGGAAGATATTTACTTGTATGCACTCGTGTTAGGCTTCACATATACATCAGCTTAATATAAAAACATACAATCTTTTAAATAAAAAATACATAAACTAACACATCAACTATTTTAAATATCATATAAGTTGGTCTATTGATAGAACTCACGCGAGATTTATACAAGCATTTTCCATGTTTATAGTTGAAGCAAAACTACTATTTGTGCTGAAAATGAAGACTAACAGACACGACAGACATATAAAATCTCTGAAACTACATGTATCTCATCATATTCAGTGTCCACTTTTTTAGCTTGCACAAAATCACCACAATGGCCTTATTATGTAAACATAAAAATAATTATTTCCACAAAGTTTATACCAACTCCATATGTTGAGCTTATCAGTTTTGTCGGGGTGGATAATGACTCATGCATCATTTTAGATAGACTCGAGTTCGAATCACGCTTGATGTATAAAAATTGATTTAAGTCCTCCCCAACTAAAGAAAAATGCTTTATTTTTTAGTATCCTTGAGATTAAACTTTAATTTAATCTGAAATAATAGTGGTCCGAAAACTTAGAATAATGTCCCAACTTTATTTTGATTCGGACCAAATAAATTCACAATAAAGTTGGATTGAATTATTGTGGGACACAATAATAGTTCTAAGAGTCAGGTGTGCAAGATCCCTTTTTCACCACATCTTGAACTTGAACACATTATCTATAATAGACTAGACAACCAACCACCAAAATACACTTTTTTCATGTATTTGGAATCACATCACTAAATATTTTTAAATTCTTTTATTGAACGACATCATAATCAAATGGCCATACAACACAAATATAAAAAACTAGCAAGTCATATTTAGATCACTATGAACAAGATCTTTTATATATTCTATAATTGATTCAAGAAAATCATGACCACTCCTTATCATAATATATTTATTAGAATATGCAGATGCCCTGCAAAATATATATATGTATATAATTTAAAAGGATATAAAAAAAATCTCTGAATACTGAACGGTATCTTTTGCAATAGTATTCTATAGCTTATAGAGCTAAACAAATATAGTCCAACAGAAATTTTTAACAAAATTGATCCCACATAAATTGTTTTAATTATATTTTCACTTCAACAAAAATGATCGTAAAAACCGCTTTTCCGTTTAATCAACATAAAGCTCCACGTGCTAGCACATATCCATTACATTTTTTGTAACGAAAAAGTTGTCATAAAGACCATTTATGTTAAATTTTAATGGGACTATATTTATTTAGTACTAAAAGTTCGTAACAACATTTATAAAGAACATTACTTAGTAAGTCGGTTATTGTAATTTGGAATATGAGTGCAGCAATTGATGTATTATGTAATGATCATATTTCTTCTTTCTTTTTTTTTTCTTTTTGAGGACAAGGGGAAGGGGGTGAGATTATGGGCATGAGAACAACCTATGACCTCTCTCATTTTTTTGGACGATGGTGTCACTTCACTCATAAAAATATGTCGTAATGATTACATTTCTAAGTTAATTAAATATTAATAATAAGTTATAAAAAGAGACATTAAGCTCCTGCAAGATACTGTGAAGGGGGTTTGTCTTGGGTACACCCGATGTTTGGTGCACCCAAGACACATGTGTATCTATACATATATATAGATACACATGTATGTGTCTTGGGTGCACCAAATACTGGGTACACCCAAAACAAACCCCTGTGAAGGGGTATATCGTTTGGGGGTGGGGGGATGTGTATTCATTGATTGCACGATTCTGAGTTTTCTTTTCAGCAATAAAATAGTTAGAGCAAAGCAACAACTACATGATTCGTACAGTCACATCTAATTACCTCAATCATGAAAAACATCGTACAATTACATTGATATCAGTATTGTCAAAACGAAGCGAGGACCCCCCCACCCCTTCCCTTCGTTTAGGTGGAGGTAATCAATACCAAACAAATCACATTTATCAGTTTCTATGATACTCTCAATTATCTACTCATTAATCAATATCTCTACAGTTTTGTTATTTTTTTTAGGTGGTTCAAGAGATATTCGACATTCATTCGATTATGATAACTCAATTAAACGATTAGATTTTACATTTCGTACTCGCCTTTACCATCTAACGATTCATCCAAATTATCTAAAAACTATGTTACTATGTTAATTAATGTATAATTAATAATCATAATCTTTTATTATTTAATATCCGCTAAATTAATAGGATTATAACTATCCCAAATCTATTATTTATAGATGTTTAACTATATATATATATAGAATATAAAGAAGGGTTATTTATTTAAATAACTTCAATTTTTAAAAAATATTTAATAAAATAATCTAAAATATAAAAAATTAATAAAATGATCCAAAATGCCAACTAGGTCTGAAGACGCCAACCTCCAAGACACGCAAATCAAGTTGGCGTGGCCAACTTCCAAAAAGTTGGCCACGCCAATTTCACTTTTTTTAATTTTTTTTTGTTTTTTTGTTTTTTTTAAAAATAAAAAAACAAATTTAAAATAAAAATATATGCAAGTCCAATATTTGTATGGATTTGCTTTGAGCACAACTCAATGTGATTAGTCTAAATTGACTGATATATATTATTTATGTTTTTTTTCTTTAAAAAAAGTTTGTTTTGAGTTGGTGTATGTTGAACGCAAACCAGATATATATAAGCATTTTCGGCTGCAGGGGATGTCGCATGTTTGAAGACACTGATCCAGTTAAAATGGTGCTGTTGGTTGGATATTTCCTAATTTTGAATTGAATAAAAATATAAACCACCATAAAAGCATTTCCCGACATGGCCGTCGCGGAATATTTGTAAAAAAATTCAACATAAAATTTATTTAATTACATCGTCAACTTCCTCGTAACAATTGATGATGTGAAATACAGCACGTGATTCCACTTCAAACCAACGAACGGATGCAGCATCCCCGTAACGAGGCATTACTCTAAATTTATCTTTTTCGAATTAGAGTAATGCCTCGTTACGGGGATGCTGCATCCGTTCGTTGATTTGAAGTGGAATCATGTGTTGTATTTCACATCATCAATTGTTACGAGGAAGGTGACGATGTAATTATATAAATTTTATTTTGAATTTTTTTACAAATGTTCCGCGATGGCGATGCCGGGAAATGCTTTTATGGTGGTTTATATTTTTATTCAATTCATCCTAATCTCCAACCAGCAGCACCATTTTAACTGGATCAGTGTCTTTAAACATGTGCCATCCCCTGCAGCCGAAAACGCTTTTGTATACCTGGTTTGCGTTCAACTTACACAACAACTCAAAACAAACTTATTTTAAAGAGAAAAAAAACATAAAATAATACATTAATCTGTTTGAAGATTGATCAAATTAAGTTGATTTATGAGTTGTGTGCAAACCAAATCCATATAAATATTGGACGTGTATATATTTTTATTGTATTTTTATTTTAAATTTATTTTTTATTTAAAAAAAAAAAAGAAAACGCCAACTTGATTGGTGTGTGTTCAAAGTTAGACATGCCAACTATGTTATATTTTAGGTTATTTTGTTAAATAATTTTTAAATTGAGATTATTCAAATAAATAACCCATATAAAGAATGTCGACTCACCAAAAAAACCCGATTAATTTGCCACAGAATGAGGCACACGAAACAAAAACCCCAACCTTAGATTTTTTCACCATATAATACAAAGGTTTTATTAGTCCAATTGTAACAAATTAAAAGATATTTCAAGCTTTTCAGGACTGAACAACCAGTTCCTATGTCGAAACAAAGAGCGCTTTCTCACCCTATAAGTTAAAAAACTAATAACAATACAATTGAGTAGTGTATGGTGCTCCAAACAAATAGCCGGCTAATCCGAAGTCTTTACCACCTTGTAGGCGTTCACAAGTTGCGTCTGCACGTCTTGAGAAACTTGAGAGTGCTCTAAATACTCCATCGTGAACTCGCCTTTCCCCTACAAAGAAGGGAAGATGCATATTAAATACGTGCATTGAGCTGTATTTTACTGTCGTAGGAACGCTATGGACAGTAAGACGTTTCACCTGTGTCATTGAACGAAGGGACGTCGAGTACTCGAACATATTGTTGAGAGGCACCTGAAAAGAGATTGCAATGGATGAATCAAATCCAAAACGTAAAACCGTAGAGCTTTCTGATGTAAAAAATGGGAAAAAAAATTCTTAAGTTTGTCTAATTTAGAGTCGAATATGATACAAACAATGTTGTTAAATAAGGGACGATGGTCGAACGTTGAGGAACAGCATTGAGTTCACATGATACGTACATGAGCAGTGATCACAGAATCATCTCCTTCCTGGTCGTTCCCAACGATCATGCCTTTTCTCCTTAAGTTCATAAATACAAATCAGTAAATTTGTCACTTTACTTACATTGCATCTTGAAAGAATGAAAAGATTTAGCTGATGTAGCATTTTCATTCATGTTCAAAAGAATGAACAAAAGAAAGATACTGACTTGTTAATATCACCAGTCACGGTTCCCTGAAATTCTGTGGGGACTCTCAACTCCACCAACATCACAGGCTCCAATATAACAGGTGTTGCAGTTGTATAACACTGTTTGGTAAAATAATAATAAAATATAAAAAATCAAATGAAGATGAATTGTGTTGCATTATTTGAAGAACACTAGAAGACCCTTTATGGGATCCCAAGGAAGACAAATCAAATGTCCACGAAAAGTGAAGATGACTAAATATTAGAAGTTCTAAAGCATGGACGATGCACCTGTCTGAACGCATAAATAGCAGCCAACTTGAAAGCAAGCTCACTTGAATCCACAGTATGGGCCGCACCATCAGTCAAAACGATGCGAATATTTTCAACTGGATGGCCAATAAGTGACCCCCTGCATGTACAAATATGTCCATATTCGACTCATAGAGAGAGCATACATAGCATCATATATGCACACATTCGTCAGACTAACTCAAGGAAGAAACAAGTTCTAGAGCCGTAAGGAAGATATAAATGGACTGTTCAACTCAAGCATCGGATGCAGGCAACATTTCTCTAAATCTTAACTACAATTCCCCAGAATTTTATAAGCAATGACCTTCCATTTACCCTCAATGCTCCGATGAAGTTGGTAGATGGACTCCAACTCATTCTCTATAGACTCCAACTCATACTCTCAAAGAAGTCCATTGACTAGCCTCAGGGCAACAAAATAACTTATTTCTCGTAGATGGTATTCTTAGGGAGATACAATTAAATTTCGCAGTAGCCAAACAACAATTTTGAGAGCCATTTGCATTTAGTAAAATCTGAGAAGAAAAGAATATCCAAAACGTACGAGTTAGCAGCTTCTTTAAAACCCTTTTCAATAGCTGGTACAAAATTGGATGGTATTGCTTGTCCTACAAGCATGTTTTCAAATTCGAACTTTGTTGGGGATCCCAGAGGAAGTGGTTCCATGTACCTGTCAGATAGAAATATTAAGATGACAATTTAATGATCATAAAAGGGAGAGGATAAAATATTAACTATGGACATGTAACATTCAACCCATAAATATGCTTTCTTGGAACATCGTTAGAACATGTGTGGTGGAAAATAGTATGGCAGGTTCACATGTTTTTGGATGGTCGACTAACAATACTGTAAGAACATGTACGATGAAAAATAGCATCACTATCACTAAAGGCATTGGCTACTAACACTTGTACAATAGGAGTTGAGCACTTTTGGAAGCATTTCAGCCAAGTTACTCATTCTGAACTATAAAACAGAGCTACTGTTGAAAATTGTCAGAGTAGTTTCATTTAATGTACAGTCAATTCCAGTACAATGCTGTTCAAAAAAAAAATATTCAAAAAAAAAAAAAATTCCAGTACAGTGGTTGTCTCAAACAAGAAGGCAACATTAAACATGAATTATAGAAAATAAACTGCAATTTCAACAGGTAACATAAAAATTAAATACTATAATAGTAAGTAAGCCAAGAACGGCATCAGACAACTGCAGCTAAGAACAATGCCAAAAGAGTTGTAGTTCATGGCACCAATCTCTGGCAAGTTGCTCCAAAACAACGAAAACGAAAATGCTCATGACAACAAAGAGATGTCAAACCAAGATAAAGAATGGGCCTTACCACTACAAGCAGCACAATAGATAGAGAGAATAAGATGAACTTGCCATCAGTAGGCCAATGTACACTTACCCAATGACCCTTCCATACTGACCCTGTCCTCCACTCTGCTTCTTATGCAGATAATCAAATTCAGTACGCTGTGTTATTGTCTCTCTAAAGTTGACACGTGGCTTTCCAACACTTGCATCAACCTAACAAGCCCAGATAAAAATAAAGTGTAGTATCATGTTTTCAACAATAGATGAAACCTCGTAATAATCAAAAGCAATGTTCTAAAAAGCACGGAGCACGATGAAGCATCACGGTCAGGCTTCAAACTTTACAAGCTTAAACAAGTTTAGTACGAGATTATGCGTGAAAAAAAAGGTTTAAATTTATACTACAAATATCACGCAAACAAACAAAAAATGTAAGAATACATGCATAAATTTTCAAGCTCTCAAAAACACTAGTCTCAATATCACAAATCGGTGCCTTCATTTTTTTTTTTTTGTTTAAAAAATTTATATTATCATATATATATATATATATATATATATATATATATATATATAATTTATCTAAAAAAGCCTTTTTCCGCGCTTAATGCGGTCAACCTAAGGTTGACCGCTTTTTTCTCACTTTTGCCCGAACCGAAGCTTTTTATTCACGCGTTTTAGAACACTAATCAAACGAAGAAAGCAACACCTTGTACTCCCTTCGCATGCGCTCAACATATATGGCCAAATGGAGCTCCCCCATTCCGGAGATAATTGTCTGCTCAGAAACCATTGCAATGACAATGTGAAGACTGTTTACTTTAAACTACAATGGAGATCGGAATGCAGTTTTGGCACATGAAAATAGCAAATATGTAAAATAAAGTCATACTTGTCCACTTTCAGGGTCTAAGCCAACGCGGAAAGTAGGATCCTCTCTCTGGAAACGGTTCAGAGCTTTGGAAAACTGTCAATCAAGGACACGTCAGATTTATCTAGAAAACTGAAAACACCAAATGTCATTACTATCGCACTAATTCAAACATAGAAGAAACATTATTGTACCACTCACATTCCCCCCCGAGTCTTTAGAAACTGCTGAAATGGCTAATGACATCACTGGCTCAGGCACACTCATTGAAGTCATGGTATATCTAACCGACCCATTAGTAAATGTATCACCTGGTGACACATGCATCAACAAAGATTTACCCTTTTGTTATGGTGCATTTCCCAGAAAGACGGTATACTGTGTCTTTGTCAACATTACAATGATCAAGAAAATCTCAAGTATGACAGCATGTAGTACCTGAAGCACAATCTACACCAAATACAGCAACAATCTGCCCGGCATGTGCCTGCTGAATGTCCTGTTAAATAGGAAGCTTGAAATCAATCAAATTGGAGTCAATAACCACCATAGCAACAAAGGAAAAAAAAAATTCTAACAAAATAATCTTAAGAAATTATTATTGTCGTGAAAGTAAGAAAATTATAATAATAAAAGCATGAGCTGTCACTCAGATATCTTGACGTGTTGATTGGTGCACTTAGGCTTGAAACGAAGTGGCAAATAGAATTAGCACAGCTAGTGAGATTTCAGGTATAATCATGAACCATATCCACATTGATTTACAGTAACAACAATCACAACCAAACACAACAGTTTTGTAGGTGACCAACCTCCATCTCATTTGAATGCATCCGAACCAAGCGTGGAACCTACAATGCCGTTCAAATAGAATTAGACATGAGCAAGCAACTAAAAGAAGCTAATGACTTTGATTTTCTCATAAATTTCAAATCCCTAATGCATTTATAATCTGGACTATATTTTAGAATTAAGTAAAGAACCCAAAGAATGCAAGCTACATCCAGTATATCAGTAAGAAAAGTAGAGAAACAACACAAAGACAACAAGCTGCTCGATCCAACAATCAGTGGTTTGTGAAGTAGAGAAACTACACAAAGACAACAAGCTGCTCGATCCAACAATCAGTGGTTTGTGGCTCTTTTCGTTTCTTCCTTAAAGAAATCAAAGACTAAATTGACACGTCTGCTTAGAATACTTGTACTGTTGTACAGTTGCAAAATGAAATAAACGACTATATCAAAATTTGAGACTTAAACAGAGAATTCTTCCACCAGTGTGGTAGATTAAAAATACAGATTCATTCTATCCAAATTATTATGTCCTTATGCTCACCTTAACCTTCTTGCCAGTATTGACATTCATTATAAAATCGCCCTTCTTGATGATGCCTTCATATATTCTACAACAAGAAAGAGGTCAAGAACCAAATTAATTGTTGGTACAGGTGATTAAGTTGTACAGTAAGTGACATTTGTATAGTAATACGATGACACACAAACTAAATATATTCGTACCAAAGCTTAACTACCTCAGATATGTTAGCTGACCAAATCGCCCTTCTTCCAATTTGAAAGCTAAGGCAACAAGAGGACCAGCTGGACTTCCGGATAATTTGACCTGCAATAATTAGAAGTTCACAAATCAATTACAGGATTAAGGTAAACGGTTCCACAAATAGTCCAACAAACCTTCTCCTCATTCTTGGTCTGATCAAGAGCATAACTGTTAACTTCAGTTGGATTAGGCAAATAACTGAGGACACCATCTAGCAATGGCTGAACACCCTTCAATCACCAAGTAGCCAAAGTTAATTACTGTTACATTACAGTAGAGGAAAATACATTGAAATTGAGAAATTTACAAAAATATAATTCTAAATCATGTTACAAGGTAAGAATATAGACCCAACAAAAATGGAGATGTTAAAAAACTTGTGCATCCAAGTCATGCTTTAACATGGAAACTGCATGATCTAATAAATGTAGTGAATGAACCATTCAGAAGCAACCACAAAATATGCAATCGTTGACGCTTGGCATTGAACTTTTGATATAATAATATTAATAATTCTCATGCTTATATAACTTAATAAAAAGCAGACCCACCTTATTTTTGAAAGCACTACCCATAAACACAGGCACAAATTTTCGTGCTGTAGTGGCTCTTCTAATTGCTTCCTGTGAAAAAATACAAGGTGCAGGTCACTAGCAGCCTTATAGGAAAGCAACACAACAACAGACCCTACAGTTAAAACAGGGAAGAGCAGATAAAAATGTTTCCAGAGCTCAATAATTTTGAATGGTCAGTAGTCTGTACTCTGTAGTTAAGAAACACATAAAAACAAGTCACAAGAAAGTGCCTAAGATTTCTCACATAATTATCTTACACTTCTCCATTTTCATTCCTTACATTTCACTTTGCCTTGCAGTTTCCAATCACAGAGTAATCTGATTTGTCAGGCATCACAAAAACAAAAAATGGTTTCAATAGCTTAAGTGAACCGATATATATCTCCGCATTTAAGTTACAAAATCATACCTTGAAGTTCACTACCACTAGCTACCACAAATAATCATAAACGAACAAAAAAGAGGATCAATGCATAAAAAAAGACGGAATATTTGACAAAAAATGAGAAGAAAAGAAATATAGAAATACATTTAGCATCTTATCAGATGAACAAAAAAACATACACAAAGAATATGTCAGCTATTAAACTTCCCTGTTGAACTAATATAGAAGTCAAGAACTTGATCAGATTTTTTAAAATGGATCAAGCTTCAAATTGAAAATTAGACCAGAAAACCATGTAACCAAACCTACTGTAATAAGACACCAACAGATTCGGTATAATGTTCATGCAGAAATATATGTTTTTCCTTAACTTGGCCAATTATTAGTTTTCTTCTGCATCTGATATTTTAAACCTAGGATATAATTGTTGATAAGATTAGAATAAATTTAGAAGATAAGTAGATTTTAAATCTTTTAAATAGATTTGGTAGGATTTGAGTTTTATCTCTTTGTATCTATTTATATGGGAGTTTGGTAACCTAATGAATAATCAGAAATAAAAAGAGTTTTGATTCCAATGCTTACCAAAATCTTCATGGTATCAGAGCCAGAAACCTGATAGAACAAAAAAATTTCCCTTCGCTGTTCTTCCTGCGTTGACCCGCATCAGCGACTGACTCTTCGATTCCAACACCACTGCAATAAGCGTGGGTTATTGATCGTAGGATTCCACCCTGCTGATTTGTTTGTTGCGTCGTCTTCTGCGCGATCGTTGGCAGAATTCTTCTGTCGGTGAGTCGCCTACATCACGTCGCTTGACTTTGCTTATGCGATTTCATTGTTGGACATTTTTTTTTCTGTCTGTGCATCGGCTTCCATCACCTTGGTTGTGCGTGTTTGATTGTTGAAATTTTTTTGTGCGTCGGCTTCCATCTTCGTGCGGCGGCTATGGCTGGTTCTGGTAGTGGGTCATCCACTACGTCTCTTCATCTTGATGGCAGTAATTCTATGGCAAAAAATCTTCTCATCCCAGATTCTTCCCTGAACATCACAATTCATAAATTTCATGGAAAAAATTATTTGGAGTGGGCACAATCTGTACGCCTTGTCATCGAAGGAAAGGGAAGGTTTGGGTATTTGTCAGGTGCTACCAAATCATCAGACACATCTGATGCGAAGTATCCTCAATGGCACTCGGAAAATGCCATGATTATGGCCTGGCTTATTAACTCAATGGAGCCAACCATTGGAAAACCATTCCTGTTTCTTCCAACCGCAAGTGATATTTGGGAGGCAATCCGCGAAACTTACTCTGATGTTGACAATTCATCACAGTTGTATGAATTAAATACTCGAATTTGGCGTGTCCGGCAGGGCGCAAGGGATGTTACTGCCTATTTTAATGAGTTATTCACTCTTTGGCAGGAATTAGACATGCTGGATGTTGAACAGTGGGAAAATCCAAAGGACAGTTCTCGTTACAGGAAAAAAATTGAGAATACTAGGATTTTTATTTTTCTGGCAGGGCTTAATAAGGATCTTGATGACTCTCGTGGGCGTCTCCTTTCTCGAAAGCCTTTACCCAGCCTCCGGGAGGTTTTTTCAGAGATTCGCCGCGAAGAGATGCGGAGGGGTGTGATGCTCCCACACGAAGCTCACCCACTTCCGGCTGAAGGTTCTGCCCTCTTTAGCCGGGACGCTCCGTCCGACCCCCCTCGACGAGATGGGAAGAAAAAACCATGGTGTGAGAAATGCAAAAAACCATGGCACACAATTGATACCTGCTGGGAGATTCACGGCCGCCCACCGCATCTTAAGAAGAAGGGTGATTACCACAACCGACAAAGCTCTGGGGGACATGCTCTTCAATCAAGTACTGACAGCTCTGGCCAGCCCTCGTCTCCTCAGAACTCCCTTCCTTTCACAAAGGATCATATAGAGCAGCTGTACAAAATGTTTGAATCAAGGTTGAGCAAATCCACTTCTTCTTCCTCATGCTCCTTAGCACAAACAGGTATATCTTCAGCATTTGTATCCTATTCCATTCCTAGTTCTTTTTGGATACTGGATTCTGGCGCGACTAATCATATGACGAGTTGTTCCCATTTTTTTACTTCCTATGCACCATGCGCTGGAAACCAACGGGTAAAAATTGCCAATGGTTCCTTCGCTTCGGTTGCCGGAAAGGGCACTGTCCAAATTTCCCCCACCTGGTCTCTAAGTTCTGTCTTACACGTACCACTACTTTCGTTTAATCTTTTATCTGTGAGTCAGCTAACCCGTGACCTTAATTGCCGTATCATTTTTTCTTCATCTCATTGTGAGTTTCAGGATTTAGCATCGGGGACGATGATTGGCAATGCTAGACAAGACAGTGGTCTCTACCTCTATGACGCTATTGCTTCTCCGACACGTACCACTACTAAGTTGTGTCTTTATTCCGCTTCAATTTCTAGTGATTTATTGTTATGGCATAAACGACTAGGTCATCCGAATGTTGATTATTTACGCAGATTATTTCCAAAATTTTCTATTAATAAAATGTCTCTTGTTTTAACTGCGAATCATGTGAATTAGCTAAGCATCACCGCGCTATGTTTCCATCTCAACAATATAAACGTTCCACACCGTTTAATATTATTCATAGTGATGTTTGGGGACCTTGCAAGGTCAAAACTCTTTCGGATAAAAGATGGTTCGTCACGTTCATCGATGATCACTCTCGTATGACCTGGGTTTTTCTCTTAAAAGATAAGTCCGATGTGGGGGGTACATTTCAAAATTTCTTCAAAATGATTCAAACCCAATTTCACCAATCAATTAAAATTTTTCGTAGTGATAATGGCACTGAGTATTTTAATCATCTCTTAGGCAGTTTTTTTACTCAACATGGCATTATTCACCAAAGTTCGTGTCCTCACACTCCTCAACAAAATGGGGTGGCGGAACGAAAAAATAGGCATCTTCTTGAAGTGGCTAGAGCTATTAGTTTTCAGACTAAGGTACCAACCTATCTATGGGGTGATGCCATTTTAACTGCTGCGTATCTAATTAATAGGTTACCTAGCAGGATCTTGAACTTTCATACTCCTCTCACCATCTTCAAACAAACGTTTCCCGAATCTCGTATATTATCGGAGATACCTCTTAAAGTTTTTGGTAGTGTGGTATTTGTCCATAATCATGACAATAAACTTTCAAAACTTGATCCTCGGGCAATAAAATGTATTTTTGTTGGCTATCCAGCACATCAGCGAGGATACAAATGTTTTGACCCATCCTCAAAAAAATATTACGTCTCCATGGATGTCTCATTCTTTGAGGATCAACCTTATTTCAACTCTCCTCTTCAGGGGGAGCATTGTGCGACTCTTGAAGAGGATCTTTTACAAACATTGTCAATAGATTTTGAAACAAACCACCATCAACCCTCGCATAGTTCCAAACATACAGAAATGGAAAATGAAAGATATGACTTGGTCTATACCAGGAGAAAAGATGCAAAACAAGGAGGAGAAACTGTCTTACTACAAAGCCATGAGTCTCTTCCTGAAATACACAAAGATACCAACGCCTTGATCCCAGGTACGTACCATACAATTCCACCCACTGATCCTGACTTACCTATTGCTCAAAGAAAAGGTGTTCGAATGTGTACGAAACACCCAATTTCAAATCATGTATCCTATAACAAATTATCACCCTTCTACTCAAGTCTTATCTCTCAGATAGACACCACTAGGATTCCAAACACTGTACAGGAAGCCCTAATGATACCAGAGTGGAAAAAGGCGATTCAAGAGGAGATGGGAGCACTAGAGAAAAATGCTACTTGGGAGAAGATTGATCTACCCAGTGGGAAGCCAGTTGTCGGATGTAAATGGGTGTTTACTACAAAATATAACTCAGATGGGATCTTGGAACGCTATAAAGCTCGTCTCGTGGCTAAGGGATTCACTCAGACCTATGGGATTGATTACACTGATACTTTTTTACCTGTGGCCAAACTCAACACTATTCGTGTGATCCTCTCACTTGCAGCTAATCTAGATTGGTCACTAAACCAACTAGATGTAAAAAATGCATTTCTGAATGGGGAATTGGAAGAAGAGATATATATGGAACCACCTCCTGGCTATACTAATGATTTTGGATCAAAAGTATGCAGGTTGAGGAAATCTCTTTATGGGCTAAAACAATCTCCTAGAGCATGGTTTGAAAGGTTCACGAAGTTTGTTAGAAGTCAGGGATATTCCCAGGGGCAATCTGATCATACTCTCTTCATTAAATATTCTAAGTCCAACAAAATATCTATATTAATTGTTTATGTGGATGATATTATACTAACAGGAGATGATTCAGAAGAGATGAACAGATTGAAAGATCAGTTGGCAAAAGAATTTGAGATGAAAGATTTGGGACAGTTAAAGTACTTTCTTGGGATGGAGATTGCAAGATCAAAAAAGGGGATTACTGTCTCCCAAAGAAAGTAAACTCTAGATATCCTGAAGGAAACTGGAATGAGCGGATGCAAACCATGTGATACTCCTATTGAGACAAATGCAAGATTAGGAGATATCAAAAATGGCATTCATGTAGACACTGGAAGATATCAAAGGTTGGTAGGAAAGCTGATCTATCTCTCACACACTCGTCCTGACATTGCATTTGCAGTAAGTGTGGTAAGTCAATACATGCACACACCATTCCAACAACATTTGGAAGCAGTATATCGTATCCTGAGATACCTTAAAGGAACTCCAGGGAAAGGGCTATTCTTCGAAAAAAATGAAAAAAGGGGAATTGAGGCCTACACTGATGCAGACTGGGCAGGGTCAATCACTGATCGGCGATCTACAACAGGTTATTGCACATTTGTATGGGGCAACTTAGTAACATGGAAAAGCAAAAAACAAAGTGTGGTAGCTCGAAGTAGTGCTGAAGCTGAGTTCAGATCCATGGCTCAAGGAGTATGTGAAATACTATGGCTAAAAAAGGTCATGGAAGAATTACATCAAGTGATAAACCTCCCAATGCAGCTATTTTGTGATAACAAAGCAGCTATCAGTATCGTCCATAATCCTGTTATGCATGAAAGGACTAAACACATTGAAATTGACAAGCATTTTATTAAGGAGAAGCTCGAAGATGGTGTGATTTGCATCCCTTTTGTCCCAAGTGCGTTACAAGTTGCAGATGTTCTAACAAAAGGATTGACCAAACGAGTATTTGAAGAACAAGTTACCAAGTTGAGGATGATAGATATCTTCTCACCAACTTGAGGGGGAGTGTTGATAAGATTAGAATAAATTTAGAAGATAAGTAGATTTTAAATCTTTTAAATAGATTTGGTAGGATTTGAGTTTTATCTCTTTGTATCTATTTATATGGGAGTTTGGTAACCTAATGAATAATCAGAAATAAAAAGAGTTTTGATTCCAATGCTTACCAAAATCTTCAATAATAATACAGTGATTCAGTTTGGGTGGCTTAGGTTTCGTAGGTATCATAACCACGGTTTATGTTTGTGCCCTTTTTTCAGTTTAAATTGCACAATTTTATTTCGTTTCGGATTTTTTATTTTGACATTTTTACTTCAGTATAAGTGAATTTTCAAACTCATCATAAGCTTAACACATTTTCTTAAATATAGTGGGATAACAAACAATATGTCGTATGCTACAGTATAAAAATATCAACCATGAGCCTATAATAATATAGTATTTGTTTTTAATAACTTAAACAGATCCAATTTAAGATATCTATACAAAGTCCTTATATGCATAACATCATATGAAAAATGGGATAGTTTTAATAGAACATGTAGCACAGTTCAATTGAACCTGCTAAAAAAAGGTGTATGGTTCCGCTTCAATTCAGTCAACAGATCAGAATTTCAAACAGAAAACTGACCAAATTTGCAGCATCAGTTTGAAACTGAACCAAAGTTTTCAGATTTTTCGGTTTTGTTTATTCTGGTGTGACCATTCTAAACTCTGTACTGCTCAACACATCCTAAAACTTAGAGATACACAACAACAATGGTCTAAGATACTTGAAGAAGTCACTCAATGAAAAAAGGCAACAAACTAAATGTAAATCACATGTCCATTATTGGAAAGTTGATAGGGTCAACATTGCATTACCTCAAGATCAGTAGCTGTTATAGGCTCATCACTAAGAAACTGTTCAGCAAGCTTATCATCAACCTCAGAGACCACCTCAACCAGCTCATGCCGTTTTTCCAGAGCCAATGCTTTAATATTAGCAGGAATATCTTCAGTCACAACTTTTTCACTGCAATAGGCAATACAAATTATAAAACAGAGGGGAACATATGTATGACAAATGCAACATCATAAGTTATCAGACAGACCCGCTAGAACCATGAAAATAATAGGCTTTCAAATTGATAAGGTCAACAAGGCCCTTGAAATCATCCTCTAGACCAATTGGGACTTGCATAGCAGCACTGTGGTGTCGAAGTTTGGATCTCGCCTATGGAGAGAAAGAGAAGATGATTCAGCTCACAAGTGTCATACATGATAAACTATATCTGTGTCTGCTGGGGTTTTCAATTGTTGAAATTCAACTATATCCAGTGAGGAAAAACTTGAAGCATAACCTACAAAACAACAGGGATACTACGGGATACTGAATCTCAATGCACATAAGACAAAAGAAAATGTAGCACAGTTATAATTGAAGAGGGAAAACAAGGTAACAAAAAATGACAGGAAAAACAAAAAACAGGACGCAACTATACTTTTCCATGAATCAACTTCCTTTGTATCGAGTTCTCCATAAAGAATCTCTCTTCCCCACAATCCTGGAAAATAAGTGACTGACATGCAGCAGAACATAATAAATTCAACAACTATGGGTATAATCATTCTGCATCAATAGTGTCACTTACCAATACAAAATAAGATGACTACCCTTCCATCTCAACGCTTTTTTAGAAGTGCTATGAAATAGCCATTAATCTATACTCGAACAATTTTTATACCAATTTCGAACAATAACAACCTCATTAAGAAATTTCAATATTCTAAATTCTTAACGCTACAGGCTTCTGTTGCTTTCTTTAGAATTCAATTATTTAAGTATGCAAGCAGTAAAAAGGAAAATATGCCAAATAACCTGATTAAGAACTTTCCATGGATCAGCCCCCATTCGATCCAGTTTGTTTATGAATGCAAGTCTAGGAACTTCATATCTTCTCATCTGCCTGTCAACAGTAATTGACTGACTCTGTACACCTCCAACACTACATAGAACAAGAATGGCGCCATCTAGTACATGTAAAGCTCTTTCAACTTCGATAGTAAAATCAACGTGACCTGGGGTATCGATTATGTTAACCTGCAACAATAAAGAAGAGAAATTGATAAAAAAAAATTAGAAACATAAAAAAAATAAAAAGGTCCCCAGCATGAGTACTTCAATTTTATTTGATATTTTGAAACTCAAAAAGAAATGGTGGAATCACATTTGTTTGTAAACAAGGTCGAAAGGTTATCTACATCCTATGCGAATTCAGCTCATACGACCAATAAAAAAACAGATGAAACGTTATTATTCCCCATCAAATAATGCGTTACCATGAATTGGAAAACACCAAATTTCAATTTAATGCTCCTTAATTTTGCTTGGATGTGGTCAAGAGCTAATTATCAAGCATATTTCAACATCTTTTGAAGAAAATTTTAAACAAGATTTTAAAAAATCTCAACATTGTCATCGAGGAGTCTAACTCCTTCATAACATCAAAGGCGTGATGTAAACTGATTAAAAAACATGGCTCTGTAAACTGTCATTTCATATACTAATCCAGACAGTTTAATATAATTTAGGGGAGAAGATCACATTTTTAGAAAAAAAATAGATATGAATTGGAACTCTTTGGCTCTGAGGCAATGCATCATAGTTTATTTTTAACTCATCAACTTTCTCTGCTAAACAGCTCAGTTCATCCCGAGAAAAATCGTTCAAGTTCAACAGTAAGATAGCCAGTAAACTAGAGCACGGAAAAGATACAGCATAAGTAATCCCAGAGAAAAAAACCTGATAATCTTTCCAGCTACAATAAGTGGCAGCAGACTGTATAGTAATGCCTTTCTCTCTCTCCAAATCCATGGAATCCATCTTCGCACCGACCCCATCCTTCCCTCTGACCTCATGGATCTCGTGGATTCGACCCGTATAATACAATATCCGCTCTGTGAGGGTCGTTTTGCCCGAATCAATATGCGCCGATATCCCGATGTTTCGAAGCTTCTGAAGGGACTCTTTCCACCAAGCATTGGTCTCCTCCCTCTGCCGCGCGGCAGCAGCACTCCCGGCGGAGAATTGACGGAGCTGAAAATTCCCGGTTATCAGAGTAACGGTAGGGGTGCTCGGCGTTACTTTGAACTCGGAAGAAGATTTGCAGAGGGTGTAAAGCAGGCGCGTTGCAGAGGATCGGGCGGAGCGTGCCATTTTTCCGAGGGTTTTAGGGTAAAACCCTGCGAGTACGAACGATCCGATGAAAATGAAGATTGGAGCATTAAGCCACCATGGTATAATTTGTTTAATTAACAGATTAATGTCTAATTTATTTCAAACAATATGGTGAAGATTTAGAATTAGTGGATAAAATTATGCATTGTGGTAATATTACAATAATTTTATTTTTTTATAATTCATAAATTAGTGAGGGACAGACTCGAACTTGAGTTGTTTAAAGGAGATGATGATAACTAGGCCACGGCTCAAGTCATAGGTAATGTTATTAAGTATATAATAATTAATTTTTTGTATTTAATAGCCTCTCTTGCAAATGTGTTTAAGACAGTAAATAGAAAAATAAAATAGAATCATAATTGTGACTATTGAATTGATTGGATATGACATGAAATATTGACTAAGAGATAATAATATATTTGGTTTGGTTGATTAAATTGAGATTATGATTATAATTAAACGATAAGTTAAGGGTTTATTGCTATATACGTAAAAGAAATAAGTTAATAATATTATTAATGACAATAATAATAATATTAATAATAAAAAAATAATTTATAATAACAAATACCATTCGAGACCTCCTATGAATGCATCATGAACCTAGGACTTCTACAGAATATAAAAACCGTCAATCCTTGAACTATAACAGTACAAAAACGCTCTAATCGACACACCTCGTCATAAGCGGGCAATAGTACAATAGTTCTTAAATGCCAGTTTTACTATTCCAACCTAGAATGATTTATTCATAAGATACAAAAGGACCAATTCAAGGCATAAGTAAGTAAATGAGATTTAAGTTAACACAAGTAAATATTTAGCCTATCATAATATTTATGATAAAACAAAAATAAAGATAAAAGAATACTTACAGAGAGTGGATGACTTTCAGTCTTTTTTTCAGTCTGCTAAACAAAGGAAATAAAAGCTCCTTATATAGGAGTGAAACATCGGATTTCAAATCCGGACTTCAAACACAAAATAAAAACAGTACAGACTAATAATAAAAAAGTACAAACAGGAACCACACTAATTTACAACAGTAGACGCACTGAAATAAAGTAATAAGATAGTGGATGGAATATATTCCATCATACAATTCTTTATTAAAGAAATATTCCACTTTAGTCATATCCACTAAAGTTTGTCTGCCATTGAGCCAAATAATGCGGGGAATCAAGCATCTTCTTTTTATAGTGCTTTGTCTTTATCTTTTGAGGTGGATCCAGTAGACCCAGTTTCCATCATGGTGGCTTTGAATGTTTCAAAAATATCATCAAAAGGAATATTGGGATCCTGTGCATCCTGTAAATCTTCAGAAATTGATTTTCCAGACATGTTATCATCATCAAATCTGGTTAATAAATCCTTCTTCATTGCATCCAAATATTCCTCAATTATTTTCTCCTTAGTCATTACCTCGGATTTCATTCGGCATTTTCGAGCAATATGCTCAAATGGTGAAGGTTGCTCAAACGAATTTTTAACAAAGTTATCCGTCTGATAAGTAGCAATGGTATCCGTAATTAGTTCCAAAGTATCAATTCCAAACATTTGTTTGGTGTCTGGGTTTTCCTTTAACATTTTATCCCAGAATTTTGAATAAAAATTCCTTTTAAGGCAGGGGATGTGAGTATCAGTATAAGATACTTCTGGCGACCATTTCCAAATCCAAGGAATAGAAAATTCAACAAAGTAATAGAAAGATGCTATTCCTGTTATACCAGAACTTTGTTGTTGCATTTGAATTAATTTAGGAGATAAATCAATCCATTCATCAAAATAGGTTTTATAAATTTCTGGTAAAATTTTTTGCGTAGTGCCATATTTGCCCCACCAATTTATAAACCAATTTGGAATATCATGTTTATAGACTTCAGTACAAATTTTAATAAACCACGAATGTCGTTTTTTATTGTTTTCATAGAAGAAGACTTTATGAAAGGCTATAACATAATCCCAATAATTATATTTAATCATCTGATTATTAGGAAAAGCAAATTCTTTTTCCTTAAGAGGTGATATTCCCCATTCAGTTGGAGTTATGACTCGCTTAATAATGATTTTACTAAAAGTAAAATTTTCTTTTTGTCCTAAAGGAAATCGCGTAATTTCGCATGAATTATTTATGAGGAATTGCTCATAATAATTTCGAGACTTATATGTCCCATAAGCAAATGATGCAGTGTCAATATACCTGCTCATAATTTTCCAGGGTTCATTGGCCCATTTTAGATCAATATCTTCAAGGAAAAATATGATTTCCTGAGAATCATTTTTGATGAAATTATGTGATTCTCCTTCATCGTTATTAACGATATTAGCATATGATGCTGTTGTTTCTGTGTCAGGGATATTACCCTCTCTCTGTTGTCTAAAAGCAAGGAATTCCTGATATAAAGGATCCTGCTCTTGAGATAAATTCCTGGCTATAAGCCTACGTGGTCCATGTTGAGCTATAATATGCTCTGGATTTTGTCCTCGGCCTCCTCGGCCACCCCTTCCTCTATAAGAGGAAGCTCCTCTATATGATTGACTCATACCTGAAAATATTTCAAGCATTTAAATATTCACGAGTCAAAAAGTCTGGAAGAGAATTTTCTTCACCTTTTTTATATATTATCTCAAAATCAAATGGAGCTAAATGAGCTTGCCAACGAGCAAACATTTGTTTAGAAACATCATGTTTAAAGTCTTTATTAAACATAAATTTAGCTGACTTACAATCTGTTTTAATTATAAATTTCTGATTATATAAATCATCTTGAAATTTTAAGATACATTTAACAATTGCAAGAACATCTTTTGCTATAGTTGCATAATTTTTCTGACTGTCATTCCATTTGCCAGAATAAAATCTAATTAAAAATTCATTTTTTGAAATAGGATCTATTTGTTTCAATATTCCTCCATAACCAATATCAGAGGCATCTGTCTCAATAATTTTATTCCAATTTGGATTTGCTATCATTAAACAAGGTAAGTATTTTACCTTTTGCTTAATAGTTTGAACTGCCTTGGTATGTTCATCAGTCCAGGGTTTAGGAACCTTTTTAAGTCTATCATATAGAATAGCTGAATCTTGAGTTAAATTCTTATAATAAGCAGAAATATAATTTAGACTTCCTAAAAATCTTTGTAATTGAGTTTTATCAATTATTTTATCTGGAAATTTAGAAGCAAATTCTATACTTCGCGAAATAGGAATTATATTTCCTTTATTAATATTATGGCCTAAGAATCTTATTTCAGTTTGAAATAAAGACATTTTTGGTTTAGATATAACTAAGCCATTTTGAATGATAATTTTCTTAAACATATCTAAATGTTTGATATGTAGCTCAATTGTTTTAGAGTAAACTAAAATATCATCTATATAAACAATTATAAACTCACTATAAGGAGTAAAAATATCATTCATGATTTGTTGAAATTCAGAAGGTGCATTTTTCAAACCAAAGGGCATCACATTCCACTCATAATGTCCTATTGGAACATTAAAAGCAGTTTTATAAGTATCACTTTGATTGACTTGTATTTGCCAATATCCTGATTTCAGATCAAATTTTGAAAATATGAGAGAATCATATAATCTATCTAATAAATCGTTTTTATTAGGGATTGGATGTCTTATCCATTTTAAGACTTTATTTAACGGTTTATAATTTATAACTAATCTTGGTACTCCACGTTCTTGTTCACTCTTTTTATTAACATAAAAAGCAGTACAAGACCAGGGAGATTTAGAAGGCTTAATTAACTTCTTTTGTAATAAGGATTCAATTTCCTTTTTACATAATTCTAAATATTCAGAGCTCATTTGACATGGCCGAGCTTTTGTAGGGATTAATTTTTCATTAAAATCATCCTCATAGGGTAAAGAGATAATATGCTTTTTTCGATTCCAAAAAGCATTGGGATGATCACTACAAATTTCTAAAGAAAATTGTTGTGCTATTAATTTAATTTTTTCCTGTAATCTAGGATTTTTTAACTGATCACTTATTGTGATTGTATTTATTTCAAATTTTAAAAATTGTAATTGGTAAATTTTATTTTGAATATGATCATGAATAATATTAATGTATCGTGGTGAAGGAGCATCTAAGAATTTTAGGAAAATAGTTTTTTCTTCAAAAGTACCACGAATACCTAGATTATCAATATATGTAATTGGGTATAATTGAGTAATAAATGGAGATCCAAGTATTACTTGATTAGTAATATCTTTAGCTAACAAAAAGCTAGTTTTTATGCATGTTCGATTTATGCAAATAGAAACTTGAGGAAGTTTATATTGTATGTCCAATTTCTGTCCACCGGCATGTGATAAACTATTAGTTGTTTTGGTATAATATCTAGTAGGAATTAATCCTTCCTGAATAACATTTAAATCTGCACCACTATCAATAAGTGCTGTAAATGTTTTGGAAAAATGATTATCAATTAATAAAGTAATCTGAGTATACCATTTTTGAGCAACTAGAATTTCTAATGTTGCCAGAAAATCATGTTCTGGAGGTAATTGAAAATTATCTTTATCAGGAAATTTTGGAGATGTAATTGGAGAATTAGAAATTTGATTATCTTCTAATTTAGAAATTCGAGTATCAAATAATTTATTTTCATGTTGAAGAAATTTAATTTCTTGTTTAAGATTATCAATCTCTATAAACAAATCATTGATTGATGTAGGAGTATCATTTGTTTGTTTTTGTCTTAGAAGTTTATAAACTTTTGTCATGGAATAAGGATTATTGGAATTATCAATAATATTCCGAGGAATAGTATTGGATGTTGAAGTGGAAGGAATATCTTCCATTTGATCAATTAATTTATATCTTAATTCAGGGTCTTTAACTAATTTGAGAAATTCTAATATATTGGTATTAGTTAAAGTATTTATATTTAAATCCTGAAATTGTGATAATATTTTATAATGTAAATCATTTGATTCATCTGAAATAGTCTTAATACAGGGTTGTCCTATAGAACAAGGTTTACAACAATCTGTTTCTGAATGACTAGATTCATTCTCTAAAACCTGAAGATGTTTTGATTCATCTGAATCATTCGAATCATAAGATGGGTCTGATGAATAATCAGAACTATCAGAAGAGTGTACTAATATTGTATTAAGAGCATCCTTAATATTATCAGGAATATCTAAAGTATTAATTTTTTCTTTCATCTTGCATCTATTAGCATAATGACCTGTATGACCACATCTAAAACAAGTTATATTTTGTTTTTTAGGTATTTTAGTTGATTGTCTAAATTTTTTCCTTTCACTTTTGTGATCTAATCTTTTCTGAGAATATTTTCTCCTTTTCTTATAATAAGGTTTTTGAAAAGTTTTATCATTTTTGAATGTTTTATTTTTAGAATAGATCTTATTCTGTGATGGTATGTCCATACCAAATTGCTCACAAAATTGTCCTAATTGTTTTCGTTCAGACAAATTTTGTCTTTTAATTTGTTGATTCAATTTAATTTCATTGCATAGGGCTAGTCCTTCTTGGATACATGTGCCAATAAGTTTTCCATATGTATAGGAATCATAAGGAATATTAATATGATCCTTTCTAAGATTCTTCCTAACTCTTTCAGCAAAGAGGTGAGGTAATCCATCAATAAATTTGGATTTCCAATGTGAACTATTACAATCTTGTAATTCCATAACTCTATTGAGAAATGTATCTTTATACCATCTAAAATCAGTTAATGTTTTACATCTTAAATTCTGTAAAAGAGTTCGAATATTTTCATTTTGTTCAGAATATCTACCAGTAAAATGATCAATAATATTAACAACTAAAGTGTAGACAGCATTTTCTACAATGATGTTATTTTCTTGTTTAACTGTATTCATGATTTCTTCTTTATTAGCTAGAGTTAAATAATTATCCCACCAACCTTTTAATTGGCCAGTAAATCCAGCAATAATCATATTAGCAATATTTTTATCGGTATTTCCATTACTTTTACAAATAGTGGAATACATAAGCATTCTATGAGCCAGATTATAAATCTGTTTGTCAGGATAGCCATCAATATTCCATTCATAAATATGTTTACCACTATAACTATTATTTCCATTAAGGTCAGTTTCTTCATGGAGAGTATCCATTGGAGATGGCCTACTATAATAAAATAAGCTTTGAGTGGGTTTATTGGCCCATCTATTTTTTAATTTATTTATTTGATCACCAATGACTTGTTTGTGATTTCCATGAGATAATTGATCTTGGAAATCAGTATCTAAAACTGAAATAGATAATTTCAAATCTTTAAATTTATTTTCTAAAAATTGTTCAAAGTCTCCCATTGATTTTAATTTAAAATCCTTGATTTCAGGGGGAGGTTGGATATTTGGAGTGGTTAATATTATATCCGATGGTGGTGTTATACCAACTAAAGGTTGAATGTGTGCAATTTTTGTACTAATATGTTCAATTCTATTATGTAATAGATTAATTTGTTCTCCTAAAATAACTAGGAAAAGATTTGTGTAATTTTGTTGTTTTAATAATTTATTAATATGTTGACATGTAAGTTGTAAAGTCTCATTTTCTAATAATTTTGAAAACGCTGAAAAATTAAGAATTGTTCCTTCCTTTTCAATTTCAAAAGGTTGTTGAGGAGGATATAAATTTGTCAAAATATTACCATTCGAAAGTTTATAAGTCCTTTCTAATACTTGAATATAGGGTTCAACATATGTTGATATAAACCATGATATAAAAGGTATATAAGCATTTTGTTCAGAACAAAATTTATAAAATTCATTCTGTAACAAAGTTTGTTTTTCTTTTGAAATATTGTCAAAAAACCATTTTCTAAATTGTTCCCATTTAGGTTGATTAAATTCATTTTTTATTTTCTGCCTGGCACTGGATCCAGGACTAAAATCTATTTTGGGTGTATTATTCATAAAGAAAAATTCATTTCTGATTCAGTTATTTCTGATTCTTTTAATCCTCTGACTATATTGTCTGGATTAATATATAATTTACTTATTCTGTCATGTTGTACATTATCAGGTAAATTCGGAACTGCAGATGTTGAAGCTCTATGAGGAGATTTATTTTCCTCCATTGGAGAAATATGAGAAAAAGATGCATATGACTTAGATGATTTAGATCTTAAAGATCTAGGTATTGATTGTAATAATTTTTGTTGATTATTTGGTTCAAATTGTAGTTGTATTGAACCATCATTTGTTTGTATAACATCAACTAAATTGTTTTGAATTCTGGTCTGAACAGGAATTGCATGTTCAATTGTCCAGTTATCAGGGAAAACAATTTCATCCCATTTAATAGCTCTACGTGTTGTAATATTGGAACGACTAAAAACAATTTCATCCCTTTTATTCTGGCAAATGGAATGACAGTCAGAAAAATTATGCAACTATAGCAAAAGAAGTTCTTGCAATTGTTAAATGTATCTTAAAATTTCAAGATGATTTATATAATCAGAAATTTATAATTAAAACAGATTGTAAGTCAGCTAAATTTATGTTTAATAAAGACTTTAAACATGATGTTTCTAAACAAGTGTTTGCTCGTTGGCAAGCTCATTTAGCTCCATTTGATTTTGAGATAATATATAAAAAAGGTGAAGAAAATTCTCTTCCAGACTTTTTGACTCGTGAATATTTAAATGCTTGAAATATTTTCAGGTATGAGTCAATCATATAGAGGAGCTTCCTCTTATAGAGGAAGGGGTGGCCGAGGAGGCCGAGGACAAAATCCAGAGCATATTATAGCTCAACATGGACCACGTAGGCTTATAGCCAGGAATTTATCTCAAGAGCAGGATCCTTTATATCAGGAATTCCTTGCTTTTAGACAACAGAGAGAGGGTAATATCCCTGACACAGAAACAACAGCATCATATGCTAATATCGTTAATAACGATGAAGGAGAATCACATAATTTTATCAAAAATGATTCTCAGGAAATCATATTTTTCCTTGAAGATATTGATCTAAAATGGGCCAATGAACCCTGGAAAATTATGAGCAGGTATATTGACACTGCATCATTTGCTTATGGGACATATAAGTCTCGAAATTATTATGAGCAATTACTCATAAATAATTCATGCGAAATTACGCGATTTCCTTTAGGACAAAAGGAAAATTTTACTTTTAGTAAAATCATTATTAAGCGAGTCATAACTCCAACTGAATGGGGAATATCACCTCTTAAGGAAAAAGAATTTGCTTTTCCTAATAATCAGATGATTAAATATAATTATTGGGATTATGTTGAAGCCTTTCATAAAGTCTTCTTCTATGAAAACAATAAAAAACGACATTCGTGGTTTATTAAAATTTGTACTGAAGTCTATAAACATGATATTCCAAATTGGTTTATAAATTGGTGGGGCAAATATGGCACTACGCAAAAAATTTTACCAGAAATTTATAAAACCTATTTTGATGAATGGATTGATTTATCTCCTAAATTAATTCAAATGCAACAACAAAGTTCTGGTATAACAGGAATAACATCTTTCTATTACTTTGTTGAATTTTCTATTCCTTTGGATTTGGAAATGGTCGCCAGAAGTATCTTATACTGATACTCACATCCCCTGCCTTAAAAGGAATTTTTATTCAAAATTCTGGGATAAAATATTAAAGGAAAACCCAGACACCAAACAAATGTTTGGAATTGATACTTTGGAACTAATTACGGATACCATTGCTACTTATCAGACGGATAACTTTGTTAAAAATTCGTTTGAGCAACCTTCACCATTTGAGCATATTGCTCGAAAATGCCGAATGAAATCCGAGGTAATGACTAAGGAGAAAATAATTGAGGAATATTTGGATGCAATGAAGAAGGATTTATTAACCAGATTTGATGATGATAACATGTCTGGAAAATCAATTTCTGAAGATTTACAGGATGCACAGGATCCCAATATTCCTTTTGATGATATTTTTGAAACATTCAAAGCCACCATGATGGAAACTGGGTCTACTGGATCCACCTCAAAAGATAAAGACAAAGCACTATAAAAAGAAGATGCTTGATTCCCCGCATTATTTGGCTCAATGGCAGACAAACTTTAGTGGATATGACTAAAGTGGAATATTTCTTTAATAAAGAATTGTATGATGGAATATATTCCATCCACTATCTTATTACTTTATTTCAGTGCGTCTACTGTTGTAAATTAGTGTGGTTCCTGTTTGTACTTTTTTATTATTAGTCTGTACTGTTTTTATTTTGTGTTTGAAGTCCGGATTTGAAATCCGATGTTTCACTCCTATATAAGGAGCTTTTATTTCCTTTGTTTAGCAGACTGAAAAAAAGACTGAAAGTTATCCACTCTTTGTAATATTCTCGTCCATCTTAATAAACAGTTTGCTTTTGGTTACAACTACTGTTATTCTGCTCTTCATTTCTGTAAGTATCCTTTTATCTTTATTTTTGTTTTATCATAAATATTATGATAGGCTAAATATTTACTTGTGTTAACTTAAATCTCATTTACTTACTTATGCCTTGAATTGGTCCTTTTGTATCTTATGAATAAATCATTCTAGGTTGGAATAGTAAAACTGGCATTTAAGAACTATTGTACTATTGCCCGCTTATGACGAGGTGTGTCGATTAGGGCGTTTTTGTACTGTTATAGTTCAAGGATTGCCGGTTTTTATATTCTGTAGAAGTCCTAGGTTCATGATGGATTCATAGGAGGTCTCGAATGGTATCAGAGCCAATTAGGTATTAAGTTAAGTAGAAGATGATGAGAGTTAACACAAGTAGCCTTATTCAAATGAATTTCAACCTTGTTAAGAAACAGAATACTGTTAAGAACAGTATGGTACAAGAATATGATGTACCTCAGAATTTAGAATCATTAAATAGATGGACAATTCCTAAAATTGAACCTAAACTTATATATAAGTTAGGAGCTTTTGAAAGATTAGGAATTAAACAAATTGTTAAAACTACTGAAGAAGCAGTATCATTAAATAATGATGAAATGGTTTTAAAATTACTTAGTGAAAAGGATATTTTACCTTATATCGAAACTCATAAATTTCTTCACATTGGTTTAGTGCAAATTGCTTTTAAACCTTTAACTTTAGAAGGATTACCAGAAAGCTTTATAGCAGCTTTAAGAGATGGAAGAAATTTAAATTGGAAACAATCTTTGATTGGAATTATTCAATCTAGCTTGGCTCATGGCCCTGTTTATTTTGATGTTTATCCAAATTTACAATTATCATTATCTGATATTAATATATTAGATGCTTTAACATTAAATGTTAAAACTCATGGTTATAATTATGCTCCAGGAACAGAAATAATTTGTATCTGTTATCGTATTTATTTTAAACCTTTGCATACATTAAATCCTCAATGTAGGAGGATGGATAAACCAATTAATGAAACAATATTGATTGAAACTAATTTTAGTCGTTCCAATATTACAACACGTAGAGCTATTAAATGGGATGAAATTGTTTTCCCTGATAACTGGACAATTGAACATGCAATTCCTGTTCAGACCAGAATTCAAAACAATTTAGTTGATGTTATACAAACAAATGATGGTTCAATACAACTACAATTTGAACCAAATAATCAACAAAAATTATTACAATCAATACCTAGATCTTTAAGATCTAAATCATCTAAGTCATATGCATCTTTTTCTCATATTTCTCCAATGGAGGAAAATAATTCTCCTCATAGAGCTTCAACATCTGCAGTTCCGAATTTACCTGATAATGTACAACATGACAGAATAAGTAAATTATATATTAATCCAGACAATATAGTCAGAGGATTAAAAGAATCAGAAATAACTGAATCAGAAATGAATTTTTCTTTATGAATAATACACCCAAAATAGATTTTAGTCCTGGATCCAGTGCCAGGCAGAAAATAAAAAATGAATTTAATCAACCTAAATGGGAACAATTTAGAAAATGGTTTTTTGACAATATTTCAAAAGAAAAACAAACTTTGTTACAGAATGAATTTTATAAATTTTGTTCTGAACAAAATGCTTATATACCTTTTATATCATGGTTTATATCAACATATGTTGAACCCTATATTCAAGTATTAGAAAGGACTTATAAACTTTCGAATGGTAATATTTTGACAAATTTATATCCTCCTCAACAACCTTTTGAAATTGAAAAGGAAGGAACAATTCTTAATTTTTCAGCGTTTTCAAAATTATTAGAAAATGAGACTTTACAACTTACATGTCAACATATTAATAAATTATTAAAACAACAAAATTACACAAATCTTTTCCTAGTTATTTTAGGAGAACAAATTAATCTATTACATAATAGAATTGAACATATTAGTACAAAAATTGCACACATTCAACCTTTAGTTGGTATAACACCACCATCGGATATAATATTAACCACTCCAAATATCCAACCTCCCCCTGAAATCAAGGATTTTAAATTAAAATCAATGGGAGACTTTGAACAATTTTTAGAAAATAAATTTAAAGATTTGAAATTATCTATTTCAGTTTTAGATACTGATTTCCAAGATCAATTATCTCATGGAAATCACAAACAAGTCATTGGTGATCAAATAAATAAATTAAAAAATAGATGGGCCAATAAACCCACTCAAAGCTTATTTTATTATAGTAGGCCATCTCCAATGGATACTCTCCATGAAGAAACTGACCTTAATGGAAATAATAGTTATAGTGGTAAACATATTTATGAATGGAATATTGATGGCTATCCTGACAAACAGATTTATAATCTGGCTCATAGAATGCTTATGTATTCCACTATTTGTAAAAGTAATGGAAATACCGATAAAAATATTGCTAATATGATTATTGCTGGATTTACTGGCCAATTAAAAGGTTGGTGGGATAATTATTTAACTCTAGCTAATAAAGAAGAAATCATGAATACAGTTAAACAAGAAAATAACATCATTGTAGAAAATGCTGTCTACACTTTAGTTGTTAATATTATTGATCATTTTACTGGTAGATATTCTGAACAAAATGAAAATATTCGAACTCTTTTACAGAATTTAAGATGTAAAACATTAACTGATTTTAGATGGTATAAAGATACATTTCTCAATAGAGTTATGGAATTACAAGATTGTAATAGTTCACATTGGAAATCCAAATTTATTGATGGATTACCTCACCTCTTTGCTGAAAGAGTTAGGAAGAATCTTAGAAAGGATCATATTAATATTCCTTATGATTCCTATACATATGGAAAACTTATTGGCACATGTATCCAAGAAGGACTAGCCCTATGCAATGAAATTAAATTGAATCAACAAATTAAAAGACAAAATTTGTCTGAACGAAAACAATTAGGACAATTTTGTGAGCAATTTGGTATGGACATACCATCACAGAATAAGATCTATTCTAAAAATAAAACATTCAAAAATGATAAAACTTTTCAAAAACCTTATTATAAGAAAAGGAGAAAATATTCTCAGAAAAGATTAGATCACAAAAGTGAAAGGAAAAAATTTAGACAATCAACTAAAATACCTAAAAAACAAAATATAACTTGTTTTAGATGTGGTCATACAGGTCATTATGCTAATAGATGCAAGATGAAAGAAAAAATTAATACTTTAGATATTCCTGATAATATTAAGGATGCTCTTAATACAATATTAGTACACTCTTCTGATAGTTCTGATTATTCATCAGACCCATCTTATGATTCGAATGATTCAGATGAATCAAAACATCTTCAGGTTTTAGAGAATGAATCTAGTCATTCAGAAACAGATTGTTGTAAACCTTGTTCTATAGGACAACCCTGTATTAAGACTATTTCAGATGAATCAAATGATTTACATTATAAAATATTATCACAATTTCAGGATTTAAATATAAATACTTTAACTAATACCAATATATTAGAATTTCTCAAATTAGTTAAAGACCCTGAATTAAGATATAAATTAATTGATCAAATGGAAGATATTCCTTCCACTTCAACATCCAATACTATTCCTCGGAATATTATTGATAATTCCAATAATCCTTATTCCATGACAAAAGTTTATAAACTTCTAAGACAAAAACAAACAAATGATACTCCTACATCAATCAATGATTTGTTTATAGAGATTGATAATCTTAAACAAGAAATTAAATTTCTTCAACATGAAAATAAATTATTTGATACTCGAATTTCTAAATTAGAAGATAATCAAATTTCTAATTCTCCAATTACATCTCCAAAATTTCCTGATAAAGATAATTTTCAATTACCTCCAGAACATGATTTTCTGGCAACATTAGAAATTCTAGTTGCTCAAAAATGGTATACTCAGATTACTTTATTAATTGATAATCATTTTTCCAAAACATTTACAGCACTTATTGATAGTGGTGCAGATTTAAATGTTATTCAGGAAGGATTAATTCCTACTAGATATTATACCAAAACAACTAATAGTTTATCACATGCCGGTGGACAGAAATTGGACATACAATATAAACTTCCTCAAGTTTCTATTTGCATAAATCGAACATGCATAAAAACTAGTTTTTTGTTAGCTAAAGATATTACTAATCAAGTAATACTTGGATCTCCATTTATTACTCAATTATACCCAATTACATATATTGATAATCTAGGTATTCGTGGTACTTTTGAAGGAAAAACTATTTTCCTAAAATTCTTAGATGCTCCTTCACCACGATACATTAATATTATTCATGATCATATTCAAAATAAAATTTACCAATTACAATTTTTAAAATTTGAAATAAATACAATCACAATAAGTGATCAGTTAAAAAATCCTAGATTACAGGAAAAAATTAAATTAATAGCACAACAATTTTCTTTAGAAATTTGTAGTGATCATACCAATGCTTTTTGGAATCGAAAAAAGCATATTATCTCTTTACCCTATGAGGATGATTTTAATGAAAAAATTAATCCCTACAAAAGCTCGGCCATGTCAAATGAGCTCTGAATATTTAGAATTATGTAAAAAGGAAATTGAATCCTTATTACAAAAGAAGTTAATTAAGCCTTCTAAATCTCCCTGGTCTTGTACTGCTTTTTATGTTAATAAAAAGAGTGAACAAGAACGTGGAGTACCAAGATTAGTTATAAATTATAAACCGTTAAATAAAGTCTTAAAATGGATAAGACATCCAATCCCTAATAAAAAGGATTTATTAGATAGATTATATGATTCTCTCATATTTTCAAAATTTGATCTGAAATCAGGATATTGGCAAATACAAGTCAATCAAAGTGATACTTATAAAACTGCTTTTAATGTTCCAATAGGACATTATGAGTGGAATGTGATGCCCTTTGGTTTGAAAAATGCACCTTCTGAATTTCAACAAATCATGAATGATATTTTTACTCCTTATAGTGAGTTTATAATTGTTTATATAGATGATATTTTAGTTTACTCTAAAACAATTGAGCTACATATCAAACATTTAGATATGTTTAAGAAAATTATCATTCAAAATGGCTTAGTTATATCTAAACCAAAAATGTCTTTATTTCAAACTGAAATAAGATTCTTATGCCATAATATTAATAAAGGAAATATAATTCCTATTTCGCGAAGTATAGAATTTGCTTCTAAATTTCCAGATAAAATAATTGATAAAACTCAATTACAAAGATTTTTAGGAAGTCTAAATTATATTTCTGCTTATTATAAGAATTTAACTCAAGATTCAGCTATTCTATATGATAGACTTAAAAAGGTTCCTAAACCCTGGACTGATGAACATACCAAGGCAGTTCAAACTATTAAGCAAAAGGTAAAATACTTACCTTGTTTAATGATAGCAAATCCAAATTGGAATAAAATTATTGAGACAGATGCCTCTGATATTGGTTATGGAGGAAAATATATTTGGTTTGGTTGATTAAATTGAGATTATGATTATAATTAAACGATAAGTTAAGGGTTTATTGCTATATACGTAAAAGAAATAAGTTAATAATATTATTAATGACAATAATAATAATATTAATAATAAAAAAAATAATTTATAATAACAATAATAAATCTACTCTAATTCGTGAGGTAATCAAATTAATTGAAGTTAATTATTTAACAAACAGTATGAAAATTTAATTTTATTAAAAAGAAAAAATGAGGATGAAAATAATATATATGTGTTATTGTGTGAATTTGATCTAGAATTTTAAATTATGCTCATTTATTTACACGTATATCAAAAATTTATATAGAGAAGGTAAAATCTAGGGGTGCTTAACGGATCGGTTCGGTCCGGAATCGGCCGGCTCCGGATCCGATAATCCCGGAATCGGTCCGATCCATTAAGGAACCGGATTGGATCCGGTTCCGGTCCAACCGGTTTCGGGTTGGACCGGTTCCAACCCGGAACCGGATTTTTCTTTTTCTTTTTTTAAAATAGTGAAAAAACGAAGGACTTATCGGGAAAAAAAAAACTTTTTTTTTTAAAAACGGATCCGGTTCCGGTAAGATACCGGATCCAGAACGGTAGAACCGATCCGGTCCGGTATCAAACCGGTTCCGGACCGGACTAACCGGTCCGATTTTGGGCCGGGTCCGGATTGACCCGGTCCGTTAAGCACCCTTAGTAAAATCCGAGAAGCGTGAACCCATGACCAGTGGCGAACGCAGGATTTTTGGGAAAGGGGACAAAAAAATTTTAAGAATAAACTTTCGGCCTAACCTTCGGGTTCCCGTAACCAAGTTTTTCTTTCTCATTCCTTATATACTTTTTCTTACTTCATCTATACTTTTTTACTTTTTTTTTTTAAAATGTGTTAAAAAAACCCTCTACTTTGACTTCTAACTAAAAGCAAACAGTCGGCATTGCAAGCAAATAGAGAGCCCCCACCTGTTTGAGCCGTTGCAATCAGGAAATTGTACCGGCTATTTGAGTCGCGAAAGGGCCGTTTGCTTAACTCTGAACTGATCTCGATTGATGATTTTGTAAAATAAAAATTTTATGGCAAAAAAAATTTTAGGGGTCAAAATATAATTTGGGAGGGTAAAATTTAATTTTTAAGTGGCAAATTACAATTTCCGGTAAAATTGTAACTTTTTAAAAAAAACATATTTTTAAGGTAATTTTTTTTTTCTTCCCCCTTTGGCCATACCCCCCTGCCTTGAAATGAATCCGCCCCTGCCCATGACCCAACGTATGTTTGATATTTTCCACTGTGAGTTTGGCAAAAGGGAATGTGTAAGATTATACAACAATCAATCACATAAATTGGGTATTCAAAAATCACCCAAATATCAACAACAAAATTCACGTTTTCTGCTTCAGATGAAATATACATACAAAAATTTTAGGGTACCCAAGAAAAAAAATATCATCAAAGCAAAACTAGCATAATTTACAGAGGCTGCAACTGCAAGTTGCTATCTTCGTGTGAGAAGAAGATGATGCAAGTTCTCGTTTCTCGGCTACCTTCATTTCCTGAAGCTCCGGGGGATTTACAACCTTAGTTTCCGACGTATTGCCTTCGGATAAATGGTTCCTTGTCTCTCTATACTCTTGGCATATAGCACACACGTTTAGGCAGCAGTGCACTAGGCATGGATCACAAGAAGAATCCTACAAAACTCATTACGAACATTAATCTTATGTTTTTCTCCCCATCACACCAATTCTTGTATTATTATGTTCATTACACTAATTTGGCTTTCTAATTATTTATTTTTACTTGAGTCATCCCGTATGAAAAATTTGGCTCCCCTACAGCATGAAAACACCATTAAAACCATCAATGAACTTCCCGTAGAAATACAAGTGCTGAGATAAAGAAGCTTACAACCATCATTATAGTCAGCACATCCAAAAATGGCAGTAGTCCAATCTTCATCTTCCAAAATTTTCTTAGGTGGACTTGCAGCAGACAAAGGGAATTTAGACAATGGAAGTTCTCCAAGAATAGAGTACTTGGAGCAGAAAATGAAAGAACATATTCAAGACTTTGATAAAGAAGACGAAATTATGGATCAAGAAAAGATAGATAGAGAGATAGATAGATAAGAAGGATAGTTTGGTGAATTAGGTTTTGTACTCCATTTCAAAACTTCTCTGACTAGTTTATTATCTTAAAACGTGTAACTTAAAATTTCATTTCAATTAGTATCGATATATAAATGTGGATAAGTTTTAATTTCATTTAACTTTAATTTTCACCTATAAGTTTGCACGCCCACTAGTACGCAACTCAACTCCCAAGTTTTTCAGGATTACATGAGTATTCGTTAGATTATATATAAATTAAAAGATCAAAAGTTAAAAATATATTATCGATTTTTATGATATATTTATTAAAATTTTCTATTTGTGAAAATAAACTGAGTTATTATTAATATTTGATATGATTAGTTATTTTTTTGCTTTTATGTGGTGTTGAAGTTAAAATCATTTTTGTTTTGGTTGTCATGAGTTAATTAGTTTTATTTGAGTTATTATTTTTGAAATTCATAGAATTAATTATGTAATTCAAATAAATTTATAGAGAGTTATTAATAAATTTTAAATATAATTATCATAATACTATTTGAAATATAATAATCAAATAAGTTATCATAATAAATAATAAAATAATGGGTGAAGTTGCTATATTGAACTTCTAATTGCTTTTATTACTTTAATTCCCTATTTACAATTTCCCGAACTTTCTCAAAAAAAAAAAAATACTAAAATGACATATTTGTACATTTCTTACATGAAAATGATATATTTGGAAAATCAATTTTATATTAACTTTTCCACCACATAAATTCTAATAATAATTTGTATCAATTACACAATTAAATAGGTCTATTCATCTTTCATCGCTCCCACTTTAATTGAGATTTGTTGAATTTTTTTTATTTATTATGTTTTAAATTCTTTGATGTATATTTTAAATGTTTTGAACCTTTTAATATGTTCTATTTCTTGATTATCATTCTTTAAATTAATTCATTTTTATTCTTTTGTATCTCACCATTTTTTGCTCAGACCAACTAATTCAACAAATACAAAAAATAGGATTTGTTTTTTATCAAAGTTTATTTTATTGGTCATATTTCAATTATTTATGATGAGAATTAATTATATGAGAAGTTATAAAATTGTATTTAATAATTAATATTGTATGAGTTATAATACTATAATTAATACGAATATTAAATACTATATTTTATTAAATCACATCATAATTAATTCTTAAACCGCTATTTTTTACGAACTTTTCGAACTACTCTCTCTTTAAAAAAATTCGGCTCTCATTTCCCTGTCAATTAATTATTAATTAATTCCTTATTTATGTCATATTTATACAGACATAACAAACTTTTGGTTATTTTCACCTCCTAGTAAACTTTTTACTTACTCCTTTTTTCAGTTAATTCAATCTTTAATTAATTTCATAATTCAGCATAATTGAGAAAGTAAATGAGGGCAATTTGAAAGAAAGGAAGATTGCATTATGGAATGGATAAGAAAGGGTACCTCGTCGTCGACATGTTGTCGTTGATGTAAGTTGAAGGCGTTAATGGAGGTCGAAAGCCAGCTGTTGTGTTGCTTGCGAAAATATCAAGGTTAGTCAAATTGGTCTTTTTTTGTGGGGATTGACTAAATCAATGTTTACGTCAAACGCGACTCGAACTCGAGTCTGCTCAAAATGGGCATGAGCCCTTATAGATCCCGGCTATGCCGGGGAGCTCCAAACATTGACTAGAGATAGCGAGAAACATTAAGATAGAAGTGGCTATGTAGAAGCGAAATAGGGGGAGTTCAAATGGGAGATGGGGTGGGGAAATCTGGAGAAAACAAAGAGTTAGTTTTCAACATGGTCGGCTAAATGGTAAGCAACTAAGTGCTTTGCTTTTGGCCTCACTTCAAACCAAGGCCCACTAATTTTTATTATTTTAATATTAATTATTATACTAAAACAAACAAATCCATAATCTCAATCTCACATTTCTCACTGTCCATCCCTTTTTTGTTCTTGTCTCTTTGTTTCTATTCATCTTCTCTTGTGACTTGCAAATTGAAATTGGCTCACGCCTCTCATGTGACTTGTCGCTGTGAGTGAGCGACACATATGTTTTCTTAATTCCTCAAACAAAACAATAATTTTTCTCACTCAATTTTCATTTTTCAACAGGTAAATTTCATTCTTGATTCTTATTTCTTATTTAATTGATTGTTTTGTTTCAAAGTTAGTCCTTTTATTTCTTATTTCAATTTATTGTTGAACAATTTGGTGGATTGTGGCTTTTCTTGGAATTGGAAATTTTCTTGCATGAATTTTGTTTCTATTTGTGCAATGTTTTGTTTAAAAGCCTTTGTACTTTTGAAAACTACTTATGCACAATCTAATTCGAGTGCTATATTTTATGTTTCTTGCCTTTGCAGTTTGCTTGGTTTCATTAGAGGTAACACTGATTCGAAGTTGATTTCGTCCAGAGTCGGGACTACAAAATTCAAGTTCTATTGTTCTACAACTTGATTTTTTTATATATTACTCGCACTTTTTGTAGTTGTTAAAATGACACGTAAAATGTATGCATCTGGTTATGAAAAGCTTAAGAAAAAAAAAGGAGAATAGAAAACTTAGTGAAATCTCAAAAATGAGCCCTGAATAAATTTATTATTAATAAAAAGGAACAAACTTCAAATCAAGAAGTAGTTGGTGAAAAATCAAGTAATATTAGAGTTTGAGATTTAGAACATGAAAGTATTATAACGTAGGGGCTCAGAATAAAAGAAAATGATGAATGATACATAAAATGAAATTGATGAAAATATTGAAGAGATACTCATAAACAGTTCAAAAAGTCAAAGTAATGAGTTGGATAAAGAGAATTCTTATGATCCTGGGCACTGGAAAGAAATCAATATAAAATAAGAGATATATTAGTAGAGAAATGTTCAATTAGAACTAATGATGTTGAATTTCTAAAAGACAAAATAATAGACATTTTTTCTAAAGAATATTATATTCGTAGAGTAACAAATGAAGAAAAACAAGATAGGAGATGGTTGATGTATTCAATGGATAAAGATAGAGTGTTTTGTTTTTGTTGTAAGTTGTTTAACATAAAATACAACACAAGTCAATTAGTTAACGAGGGATGAAGAGACTGGAGAAATCTTGGGCGTAAATTGAAACCTCATGATGTATCAAATGGATATTTAACCAATATCATTATCTGTTGGAAAGGAGATTGTCAAAAAAATGCGACCATTGATAAAGGCATACAAGATCGAATTAACAAGGAGAAAGAACATTGGGAAAAAGTTATTGTAAGAATTATTGTTGTGGGGAAAGCTTTAGCTAAAAATAATCTTACTTTTCGTGGAAAGAATGAGAAAATCTGTGAAGATAATAATGGGAACTTTTTGGGTTTGGTAGAGATGATAGCAGAATGTGATCCTATAATGCAAAAACATATTAGACGTATTCAAGTGCACAAGATTCATAATTATTACCTAGGATATAATATACAAAATGAGTTGATTCTATTGTTAGGCAATGAATTCAAAAGTATGATCATCAGAAAAACCAAAAGATCAAAATATTACTCTGCTATTCTGGATTGTGCTCCCAACGCAAGCCATCGAGAACAGATGACTGTTACAATACGTTGTGTTGATACTTTCACTAGTCCAATAAAGATTAACGAGCATTTCTTAGAGTTTTTGATAGTAGATAACACATCTGGAAAATGACTTTTTGATGAACTTTTGACTGTACTGGAAAAACATGATCTTGATGTGGATGATATTAAGGGACAAGGATATGATATTGGTTCTAACATGAAAGGTAACAAGCAGAGCGTGCAAAAAAGGCTTTTAGATTAGATCCTAGTTTTCTATACTCCTATGGTTGTCATAGTTTGAATTTAGTAATTTGTGATGGCTAATTCATGCTCTAAAGCAACATCATTTTTTTGGCATATTACAACACATATATTCTTTATTTGCTTCTTCGACAAAAAGATGGAAAATTTTATTAGATCACGTCACTTTGACTCCTAAACCTTGTCCTAAACACGTTGGGAAAGTCGTATTGAAAGTGTTAAAGCTCTAAAACTCAAGCTCCAAAAATTAGAGAAGCCTTATTAGAGTCGGCAAAATTTAGTGAAGATCATAAAACGCGACGTGAAGCTAAATGCTTAGCTACATATGAGATTGAAAGTTATGAATTTTTATTAGGAATGAATATTTGGTATGACATATTGTTTACAGTTGATTCAGTTAGTAAGAGCATACAGCTTGAAAATATGCTTATAGATCTTGCTATGGAGAAATTAAAGGGACTTATTTTTTACTTAAAAAATTATAGAGAAAGTGGTTTTAACCCTGCTTTGGATTCATCTAAACAAAGGGCAATGAGAATGGAAATAGAACCTACATTCCGTCAAAAAGTATTACTCTCGAAAGAAACAATTTGATGAAAATGATGAAAATGTTGATGAGTTAAAATCTGTTGAGGAATCGTTCAAATTTGATTATTTTTATTACGTAGTAGATCAGGCAATATCTTCAATACATGTTAACTTCGAGTTGTTTTCAAAATATGATCATATATTTGGTTTTTTATTTGAGTTTTGACATATTAAATTCCTATGTTGATTGTGATTTGGAAAACAAATGTGTTGATCTTGAAAATTTTCTTAAGTATGAAATGCATTCTGATATTGATGGTTTAGATTTATTTTCGGAGTTAAAAGTTGTAAAGGGAGTTTCGAATATAGAGTATAAAAACTCAATTGAAATACTAAATTTAATAAAAGAACTTGATTGTTTTCTCAATGGTTTTATATCATATACAATATTACTTACTATAACAGCAATAGTTGCATCGGTAGAAAGAATTTTTTTCAAAACTAAATATTAAAACATTTACGAACAACTATGTCCCAAGTCGATTAAACGAGTTAGCAATTCTAGCAATCAAAAATGACTTATTAGCTAAACTTGAATACAAATGTTTAATAAGTAATTTTACATCAAAAAAGGCAAGAAATAAGTTATTAGTTTAACATTCACCAAAGTTTTTATATGTCTTTATTTCACCATCTGTTTTGTCTTGCAGGGGGCATCATCACATACCTTATACTCGCGGCCTCTGTCTTTCCGAGAAACAAAACATCGGCACTATATGGGCTTCTGTTGATAATTTTAACTTTTTATCGTGTATTTTGACTAGTGTGAAGTTACTTTTTAAGTTAAATTTTCTAGATGACATTGTGAAGTTGGTGCAATTATCATTTTATACTTTTTTCAAGCTCTTTTAGATGTATTTGTTGAGTGGATCAATAGTAACTCATAAAAAGATGCATGTTTGGTTAGACATCATTTTTATAACTTGTTTAAGACCTCCATAAAATTTGAGTTGCCCCTGATTTTCAGTTCAATGGTTTGAAGTGGCAAGTCAAAGTGCCACTTCACACTATCAAATATATATGTGTGTGCGTGCATGTGCACGTATTTGCCATTAATTAATTCACAGCTTTGACATTATTTTTTTTTATATTTTTAACCGAACACTCAACTTGTCGCCATTTCCATTTTTCTCTTTTTGGCATTAATTGATATGTTCTATCGATTTGCAATCAAGTTTAGGCCAACAAGGCGAATTCTACCTCACATGCAACATGTAATTTGGCTACATTTTTTTACCATATATGACACAAGTAAACGATGTAAAATGTTTCAGGGCAGTCTCAATTTCTTGAGACAACAAAATACAAGATTATTATAATACACATTTATATTAAGATCATTATTCTACGTACTCCACATGTGCGGAACAATGTTCATTAAAAACGCTGTTCTAAATACAAAAGTTTTTTGAAACTTTGTGCATAACGTCGGGGGCGAATCTACTTGAGCTTGATGGATATATTTGTTATTATAAATCCTGATACAAGGATGTCCCATGGTGAAATGGTGATGGCGCATGACTTTGAGCTCTGTAACCAATCATCGATACTCGGTGGGAACAAAAGGGGCCAATTTGTTTGTCGTGTTTATATATTTTGTATTACTTAAGCAATTTAATATCTTTTTCCCTTAAAAAAATTATTAGAATTATTATATATATATATATATATATATATATATATTTGTTTTGAGGGAAGGATTTATGTATTTTGTTACTAAGTAACTTAAGCCAAACTTAATTTAATATAGTACTTTTTCCTATTAAACTTAGTTTAATAGAACTATTTTTTTTAAAAACAATGGATAAGAATCCGCAACAAATTTTTATTGTCTATAAAATAAATGATTTCTCAGTATGACACAATATAGATTTACTATTAATTTCCTTCCAATTAACATTTAGTAGTGTAATAATATACAATTCACCAATGGACAAATATAATATCAAGGATGATTGTCAGAAACATATCACAATAAAATACTCTCTTGCCACATCTTGCACTCTTACATTTCTTTCCAAAAAAAGAATGGATATCTTAAAACATGTTCTTGTTGTTCTTGAAATTGAGCAAGTATATTCCTTAAATATCAATGAATCGAGCATTGTAATAATTGTATTATTACAATTAAATTCTTGAAATCAAGCAAGTTATTTTTTGAAATAATCGCATTGTAATTATTTACCTATAGTCTTTAACGGATGTTTATCATAAACTTTTGGCTTAATTTTTATGTAATTAATTTTTGACCCCCTCGATAAAATTCATAGATTCCCACATGCCTAACGTGATACATATACTATCTATTTACTTAATAAAAAAACAAAAATCAAAAGCGGAATTAGATTAACCTCGTACCAATTTATTTAAAAACATGGTAACAATATATACAAGAAGGGGCAACATGACAGTGAACCATTTCAGACGAACATATATATGGAATGCCAAAATTATCGATACCAACCGGAGCCTCGATGTCCATGAAAATACTTGTAATAAAAGTGTCGGTTGGGCAGCTTCTGGTTACCACCCCCACAAAAATGTATCTTCAAGCCGGAAAATCAATCCGATATCCACCCCAGCCAGCTGCGATGAAGAAGGATATGTGTTATCCAGGGGTAAATCCTGCAAGTCGACAAATGTATCGTCTTCATTTGATGATTCTTGCATGTTTTCCAGTTGTAGAACTGAGGAAGATCGAGAAGAGGGCATTTTGGCATGGCTTATTTTGTCAAGAGATGTGAATGCAGCGGCTTTGGCAGCCGCGGCCTGGATGTCCTTGGCCAAAGTAGAGGCGGGGAGGGGGAGCTCATGAGCTATGTGAGGGAAATTGAGGAAAGCCGAGGGGCCCTTGATGGCCAGAGCAGCTACATCATGTGCTCGAGCCGCCATTTCAGCCGTGGGATACGATCCCAACCATATTCTTGTTTTTTTCCCGGGAACTCGAATTTCACACACCCATTTGCCCCAGTTGCGCATACGCACACCTCGGTACTTTGGATGTTTATCACCACAATTGTCCTGCGGCGGCCCACCTTGTGATTTAGTCTTGTTTTTTTGAGCTTTTTGAGGCTTGATGCTATATTTGATGATGGTGGCGAATTAGTCGGACCACCGCAAGTCGAGGCGGCCGTGCAGGTGTAACAAAATTGGCCTTGATTTATATTTTCGAGTATAATTTTTGATTCCATGGTAGAAATGTGTCTGTAAGTATGATACAAGCTATAAAAGAGAGCTAAAGGATGGTACAAATTCCATCCAAAAAATGGGATTTGACTCGGGTTCGAGTCCATTATAAATCACTCTCCCCCTTTGATAAAAAAAGAGAGAAATAGATGCTAATATACTACGAGTCTACGACAATATGCCACCTATTGGAAATTCTTGCATGCACCGGTTGTGGGTCCAAATGTATGCAGCAACACACACACACACACATATATATATATACCTCATTGGATCAGCATATTTTATGGGAAAAGAAAGCAAAATGAGAAATAATAACGACACAATGATTTAAAGTGAATAACTCTCAAATCATGAGAAAAACCACCAGGACTAGAGAATAAAATACATTGTGTAGAAAATTATTACGACCACACAATTTCTTCTCCCAACCCAAACACACACACATCTTTCCCAGTAGTCGCACTTTATAACTCATAACTCTCCCCTTTACAGAAAGACACCTAATAAAATCTTTTCTGGTGTGGAAGCTCAGTCAAACCTGCAACCACATATCATACTAAGAATTTTACAAGATTCTACAACAAGAGATGAATTTTCATAAAGCCAAAAGTTGTATGCACTTAAACTAGAAGGACAAGGCCTTCTTTGATAGTACAAGAATTGGCCCAATTCTTTTTTTTTCTCGATGTGGGACAAAAGACCAATATCAACAAATCTCTACCTTGTGACTTTGTTGTCCCACAACACTCCACATCGATGAAGATCTCCATAGCTTCTGCAATCGACGTTGCAAGACAGTCATAACTCTCAATGTAGAGAATTATCATGCTCCACGATAAAAAAACATACCCCACTCAAGATAAAACCATTCCAAGCTTTTTAATTCGGCACATGTCGAAAATAACCTTGCTAAAAAATATGGTGCAACTCCCACGTTTTGGCTATCCTGGAAGTTAATCAGTCATCGACATGAATTTCCAGCACACATCATGCATCAATGCCAAACCGATGCCCCGTGTGCAAAATTATGGACCCACCGCTAACATTACACATCTTCTATCATGGCAACTTGGGGACAACGACATACCATGAGGATGTGCATGACCTTTTTTAAAGGACATCATGAAAGGAAACATTGTTAGCTTCATTATCAGTATCTTCATTTACTAACCCAGAGTAATTTGTCGAACCCTCTCTAGCTTTTGTACAATTTCTTTTGATGTGGCCATGTTGTCCACATCCCAACATGTTTTCTTCACAGAGTTCTTCTTCTTTCAATTATGAGCTACCATTATAGAATTTTCATGTGAACTGTTACTCCCGCCAAGTCTTCTCTCTTCAGAAAGAAGCTTAGTAGTAACCTCTGAGAAAATTATTTCTCATTTCCATGAATCAATATCGGCTTCATGTGCTCATAGGAACGTGCAAGAGACCAGATGATTCTCAAGGTCTGATCTTCATCCTCAATTTTAACTCCAATAGATTCAAGCTCTGAAACAATGTCATTGAGAACACTTAAAAGATCTGAAATAGTAGTACACTCATTCATTTGCAATGTATGAAACTGCTCTTTCAGATACATCCGATTTGAGACACCATTTGTCTGATACAACTCTTCGAGCTTCTCCCAGAGTTTCTTTGTCGTAGACATTCCATGCATATTTGCAAGAACATTTTTGGTCAGGAACAGACGGATTTCACTTGCGGCTCTCAAATCCAGATCCTCACAATCTTCATTGCTAATTCCAGCTTTGCCTGTTGTATTTGTTGTTCCACCACTCGAACTAGTATCACTGCTGCTGTCAGGGACTACTCTGCCATTCTATGCCTTTTGAAACCAGATTGAATCAACACATCTCTGACTTGCCCTTGCCACAAGCCAAAGTTGATTCTCCCATCAAATTTCTCCACATCAAATCTGATTGCATTTGAAACGCTGCTTCCCGACATAATCTTGTGATACTTTGATGAATTTTGCAGTAGGCTTGAATAGTACAAACTAAGTAAGCTCCCACGAAAGAGAAAATATCGATATTTCTTAGACAGATCTTCAAGATTCCGAGAAAAATTGGTAGGGTCACACTGGTCCCACTTAAATACCTATTTTCTCAGACAGGACCTCCTTAGTCAATAAGTATTCGCCTACAATACCAAAGCTCCACCACAGCAAAATGACCCAGGCTCGGATGCCACTTGTTGGGAATTGACCATCCAAATTCACCTCCCAGGATCTGCACCTTTTATGTGAAAAGAAAGCAAAATGAGACATAATAACGACACATTAATTTAACGTGGAAAAGTCCCAAATCAGGAGAAAAACACCATGTCCAGAGAAGAAAATACACCGTGTGGAAAATTATTACGACCAAATTTCTCTCCTCACCCTAACATACCTACAAATCTTTTCCACTAGTCACACTTTATAACTCACACATCTCCCCTTTACAGAAAGACACACAATAAAATCTTTTCTGATGTAGAAGCTCATTCAAAACTGCAACCACAGAGCATACTAAGAATTTTACAAGATTATAAAACAAGAAATTTTCTTAAAGCCAAAAATTACTAGACAAGCTATTGACTTGTGCACTTAAACTAGGTGGACAATGCCTTCTTTTATAGTAAAAGAATTGGCCAAATTCTTTTTTTCCCTCGATGTGGGACAAAAGTCTCAACGTTGGACAAAAGTCGCAACATCAACATGTTGGTGCATGCATCGGCATTCGATGCATCTCTGTGCATGCAACCTATATATAGTCATATTTGTTTTCATCCTTTGGGGTATTTTATTAATTTATCATGGGGCGCATATGCTTTGAGATACTTGAACTTCAATGATGAATAATATAACTAATATTTAGGCCCATTTATGAAACTAGAGACATTAATTCTAATATTTTTTACCATTTTAGTGATGTATTTCCTGGTTCAAGATAATCTTCGGATTTGATATACAGATTTGGCATATTAAAATTATTATTATTATTTTATATCTGTCGAGACAGTATTGTGTATAAAGATATTCATATATGTACCTTTGTTATTCATATATGTACCTTTGTTGGGGTTTTGAAGTAGATAAAGTTGTGTAGTTATTTTCATAATTAATAAACAAATGGACCACATAAAACGTGTGTACATAACTAGAATCACTTTGAGAGTGAGTAGGGGCCTAGGTGTTCGCTTCCCTGATTTCTAAATTCAGCTCAACTTGTTAAAACTTACTTTGATTTTGGAGATACTCGAGTTTGAGTCCTACAATATAACACAAACTGAGAATTAATCATCTCCAAATTATTTAAATAGTGACATTAATATTTTTAATTTGACAAAAATGATCACAAGTTTTATTAAGGGTTTATAGACCACTTTTCTTAAAAAAATAAATTTGTGTATGACTATATTTTATAAAAAATATTTATATGAGACTACTTTTGTTAAAAACTAATTTATTTGGGACTATATTTTATTAGTGCTAAAAGTTTGAGACTACTATTGCATATATCTCTATTCTACGAAATTATTTAGTACATTTGAATTCATTCTCCAAAACCTATTATTATATTCAAAATATAAAAAAAAACATTACCATCAAATTTTTATTTTTTCCTAAAATTATTTTCTTAATTTTTGAATCTCCGAACATAGTCATAATCACTTTTTAGAGTAGTATACCCTATTAACATTAAAATAAATGTTTTTTCTGAAAAAATAAATCTAAACACTCTCACACGCTTACCCTACATCCCAAACATAATTTCCAAAAATGTATTTCTTAAATAAATATAAAAAATAAAATGAAAAAGCACCTACAATGTATTTAAATATACTTTTGATTCGAAAAGTGAGAATATGGAGTTTTTTAATAATTTGACCCGAAAAAAAATATATTTAACAAAATAACAAAAAAATTTATTATCAAAATAACCGAGATGACGATTTCAGTAAAAAAATTATTTTTTTTATTGAAGTCGTCAATTGTAAAAAAAATTTTTTTATTGAAATCGACATCTGAGATGACGACTTCAATGTATTTTTTTTATATTGAAGTCGTCATCTGAGATGGCGACTTCAACGTAATTTTTTTTATTGAAGTCGCTATCACATATGACGACTTCAATATAAATGTTTTTTTATAAGTGGCGACTTTCATATATATATATATATATATATATATATATATATAGAAGCTGTCATCTCAGATGACAATTCCATATATGGTAATTTCTATGTTTGTTAAGCAATTACATTAATTTTGGATGGCTAAAAAATATATATTTCTACTATAAATGTATGTTTATATAATAGGAAATAAAACAAATTAATTTATGGAGTATTGGATAATTTATGAAATTATTGGATATTATTAATTATCTAATTTTTAAAAAATATTTCAACTTTGTTGTATTAAAACTCACTCATCCGTTTGAACTAATCAACTTAATGGTATAATTTTGTATATCTATTGTATAATTATAATATAAAAATAAGATAACTTTTTTACTACAAAAATTAAAATAGAGTGATAGTAATAACACGAAATATTGGGAAAGTTGGACTACATCCTTGACTAATTGAAACGCACAATATTGTTGCTATTTGAATCGTATACTTCAAAATTTCTCAAAAAATCTTTTAATACAAGCACATTCTTAAAAAAATTGTAATAAATTTAAAGGTCGACCAAATAGATATTATTGTCACTGCGCTCAAATTTGTGATGACATATTTGACCAATTGTATCATGTTGTATATTGGGTTTGGAGGTATGTACATGGTGTATGTACAGGAACAACCAGAGAGGAGTATTTCCAATGCATGAAATACAAGAAGTTTGTTTATACAGTATTTATGCATTATATTGATGTTGGATTGTGAGCATCATTTATATACTCATGTTGTGCATGGTTGTTCTGTATGACTCATAGCTGGGGAAAGTTGGGATTGTGAGTCTACCTTCTGCTGCGATGAGTTAAACTGATCGAGAGTGGATGATTTGTATTATGTAAATGATATACAAGATGTGATGTATATGAATAATATAAGCGCAAGACATAGTGAAAAATCTTGATCAGTAGTGTTAGAATCTTAATCTTGATAAGTAACGTATGTGATTTACTTTAAATGTATATTTAAGGATTAAGGTGACGGGGCCCCACAAAACAGTAATCAAATTGTACCTTACATTTGTTAGAATTTAAATAATCCATGATTATTTATTTGTTTCGTTATTTTATAACGTATCCAATGCTTCTACCAAATTTGAGCGCAGTAACAATAATATCTATTTGGTCGACCATTAAATTTATTACAATTTTTTTAATAATGTACTTGTAATAAAACATTTTTCCAGGAATTTTGAAGCATACGATTCAAATAGCAGTAATATTGTGATTTCAATTAAGTCAATGATGTAGTCCAACTTTCCTAATATTTCGTGTTATTACTACCACTCTATTTTAATTTTTATAGTAAAAAAATTATCTTATTTTTATATTATAATTATACAGTATATATACAAAATCATACCATTAAGTTGATTAGTTCAAAATGATGAGTGAGTTTTAATACAACAAAGTTGATTTTTTTTTTTTTAAAAAAATAGATAATTAATCATATCCAATAATTCAATAAATTATCCAATACTCCATAAATTAATTTGTTTTATTTCCTATTATATAAACATACACTTATAGTAGAAATATATACATTTTTAGCCTTACAAAATTAATGTAATTGCTTAACAAACATAGAAGGTGTCACATATGGAAGATTATATATATATATATATATATATATATATATATATATATATATATATATATATGGAAGCCGCTACTTATAAAAAAAATTATATTGAAGTCGTTATCTCAGATGCCGACTTCAATGGAAAAAAAATTACATTTGAAGTCGTCATCTCAGATGTCGACTTCAATAAAATAAAAAAATTACATTGAAGTCGACATCTCATATGGCGACTTCAATAAAAAAAATTTTGTTTACTGAAGTCGTCATATAAATATTTATTTTTTACTGAAGTCGTCATCTGAGATGGTGATTTCGATCATTTTGATAAAAAAAAAATTTATATTATTTTGTTAAATATATTTTTTTTGGGTCAAATAATTAAAAAAGCCTGAGAATATGCCAATTAATTGTCTTGCAGGATATCGACACTCGCATGGTGGTCATGCCCAAAGATACGGTGCACAATTTCATGGGCGTGAATCAATATTGTACTGTTTCTCTTTTGTAATTATATATATATATATATATATATATATATATATATATATATATATATATAATATAATTTTTCATTTAACAAAAGTTACAATTTATTATAAAGATATAACTCAAATCTTTTAAATTATAATTAACAGCAACTCAAGCATCATCATTATCAAACACATGATCTTAGCTCTCATATAAATTATAAGAACTTATCGTTTTATCAAAAGTTATAGTTGTTAATAATTGTGCAACTCAAATCTTTAAAGTGTATGGTAGCTCAAGCACTACAATTTTTGATTGATTTCCTAGCATGAGCAATTATTATTTCTAACATATATATATATATATATATATTTAATTTAAAACGTGAATTACATACATTTTGGAAAAAAGAGAAGACAATGTACACGTGGCTAATATTACGAAAATAAACATAAGATGGTTTGACCTAATATATTTATTTTTGTGGCGTTGGTTTAAATACATCTGTCCCCCAATAAGCTAGGCCACGTAAACCAGTACCTTCAATTCGAGAAGCGCCTATAGGTAATCAATTGTTAAGGTTAATTTGAATTTACCGTGTATTTATGCTATAAGATTTAATTGATAAGTGTATTAGTATATAATATATTGTATATACTACTCCTCGTTTGCATGCGTTGTGTGTATATATAATATTGTTTTTTGTAAACTGAGCTGATAATTGTAAATTCATTTTTTTATTTTTGGCTTTTGGAATGTAATAATTTTTTTCCAATTTGATTTTATAATTTAATACCCTCCCATATATTTTTTTTTATGTTATTATAGTTATCCAAAATTAGCAGGGATTTTACGATCATTTAACATATTGTGTGTTTTTTGTTATTTGACAACACATATAAAGTATTATGATAAATTAACTTTAGGCTCCGCCTCAAAAGTACCTCAAGTACTTCAGGACTCTTATTCTTATCTATATGTATATATGTACATTTTTGTCACTTAGTGCAAATTCATAAAACCCAACTCCGAAGTATGTGCGTGTCCATTATACATACAGTCATGGACACATGTAATTTCGTCACTGCGTACATAGATGAGAAAAAAAATAAAACAATTAAGGGGTCAAAATATAATTTTAGGTGGTGACAAATTATATTTTTTAGGGGACGAAGAAATTTGGTCATACGTACAAAAATATTAAAATAAAAATATATGCGCTAAAATTTTAAAGGTCAAAATATAATTTTAGGTGATGAGAAAATATATATTTTTAGGGACAGAGTAAAAAAAGAATTTTGTAAGAGTGCACTTGCCTAAGGGTGGCTCCGCCTTTGCAACCACGGGTAGTTTCATATAATATTGTAATAAATTTTACTAGCTCGCAAATACTTCAAACTTAAATTAATATCAAAACGGTCGATTCAATTTCTCTTTCAGAAAATTAAAATTAATTGAGTACAGAACTGGTTAGATTGAGACTATTCCAATTTCCTATCTTGCCGTACTTCAAATAGTACAGTGGAACCTTTTGAGATGGATAACGTCAAAAGCAAAGGCCACCTGTTCATTGATTCATATTGATGTTTCTGGACAAATTAAATACAGGAATCTATAATTTGTTAAATCAAATAAAATAATATTTTTGTAAGACTTTTGCAGGAAAAATGCACTTTTAGTCCTTATATTTTACTATTAAAACATTTTTAGTCCTTAAATTGTTCAATACAACCCTTTGAGTCCTTAATCTTTTATATATGTTATGAAATCAGTCCTCATTATTAATTAAGACATATATACCCTTTAAAGAAATTGTAAAATATAAACAGACGCATCATGCTTCCATATTACGATAAAATTTTGACAAATTGGTATCTATCTTTTTAACCAAACTACAGTCGGGTATTCCACCAGGTTTTACGATGGCTCCTCACCATCAACCACACGATCGCAACCGATAATTCTGCAATGGGGCCTTCAATAGTAGGCATCAGATCACTAATTCATTTCATACCTTAGAGCATATAGTATAACGAGATATATGAAAGATTTAAAGTAATCTGGGAGATACATGGACAACAGTCTCACTTTTATTTTGGAATTATTTATAATATTTATTACATTAATACATCTCCTTCTGGAAGGAGACGAACATGTTTAGCCTATCATATACTGAGGCTTGACTCGAAATGAAACTGAAAAATTACAAACAGAAATATTACAAAGAAATAAAGAAATTATTATCAAGCTATGAAACTTGATCAATTTACAGCTTGGCGACTACAATATTTATTTGTGAGAAAACTATAGAGAATTTCTGATGTCCTTAGCTTCCTCAATGTCTCGGTATTTATAGAATTCTGGAGGTGGATTTGAAATCCGGACTTCAATTCTTGTTTACAATCAGGCGTCACTGCATTCATCTTCCTTCTTGTTTGGTATCTTGTGGTCCCTTCTACTTTCGGCAGAAGAGGTTGTCCTACAATCTTGTTTTCTTTTGATAATGGTAATGGTCCTCGTTAGAGTCACATGACTTTGTCTCCCTGTAGTCCTTAGAAATTTGGCTTTTACGGTCTGCGTGGGAATCTTTCACGGTTTCCTAGTCCCGCTTTGTCGTCTTTCTTCTGGTCCCTTTTGACAGGGAATCCTTTCCCAAACAGTGGCTCATTTTGCTATAGGCAGCTCGGTTAGATGTGATCCTTCCATCTTCCAGAGTGAGCCATGTTGCAGAAATTCCGGCATGTTTCTTTGGTCGTCGGAATCTTGTTATCCCACAATACATGCCTTATCTTTTCGAAGATTCATGGGCAAATTTTGTAGTATGGCTAGTCATGGAGTTCACCATGAAGGACTCATTCGTTGTTTTCTAGAATATTTTGAATGGATACTTGACTTTGTCAATCTCAGTAGGACATACCCATAATCCTCACGCTTTTCTAGTAGTGGTGTAGTATTCTGTGAGCGGGGAAACTAATGTTGTTCCTTCGGGCGGTGGCTTAATATGATACATTGCCTTCCAGTTAGGCCTCTGCAGCTTTATAAAGTGGAAGCTGTGATGAAGGCCTTTTCTTGTGATTTCTGGAGCTGCAGTTCAGCTCAAGAACATATCATCTTCATAGCGTATGATTCTTTTGCCATGAGTCATACACTCCCCGTAGATCCATTCCGGTAACTTTGTAATTTCTGAAAAACTTGGTGTAGTGGTAAAAAACTGAGGCCAGGCAGCCAAAGTCAAATCGGTCATGAACACTTTTTGGCTTGGAACCAGGATATATCCACATTCTTGCGTATTTCCCTGACCAGTCGGCCGTTATTTTTCCGGGAATTACCCCCACCCTTGTATAGAGTTTCTCCCATGTTTTCTGGTAATCCTGCAAAGAGGGAACTTGGGAAACTTTAATCTCGTCAGTATTAATTTTAGACTTGCCTGCCGATGGCCTAAGATTAATCTTTCCCTCTTTAACTCTTGATGTGTTGTGTTGGCTTGATTCTTCAAATATCCTTGATACGTGGGAATCAAGTTTCCTTCTGTATATTGATAAGTGTGATTTTTACACTTAATTTGATATAAGATTATGGGCGTTTTTGTAGTGATTCCTGAAAAATATTACGTTTTTTGGTATATATGTGTATATTTCAGGAATCCAGGTCCAAATGCATAAAAGTGGAGGAATTATGCTTAAAATGATGAAAAAGGACCAAACCGAGCATACATGAAAATGATGGACGAAAGTGAAAAATATTGAAAATCAGTTGCAGCGATCGATCGGTAATATCAGGCGATCGATCGCCACAGAACAATGCACATTCGTGAACGATCGGTAAAGATCAGCGATCGATCGCCGCGTCGGCAATTTTGGAAAATAAAAATCAGAATAGTTTGGCGATCGATCGGCACATTGTAGCGATCGATTGCCAAACCCGAAAAACTCGAGATTTCTTTCCTTATCAAGCTATTTTGTGTCCAAAGAAAGCAAGACTCCTCCAACACAATATATAGAAGATTTCAGACGAAATTAAGGACTCTTGGCTCATAATAAACCCTACAAACTCAGCCACCATCACTCTCATTCATCCACAACCATCCATACACCATAACCATTGAAGAGAAGATGCATCGGAAGAGACGGGACGATGGAGCAAAGCAAGGAGACAACGCATCTCGTTATTTTCATATTTCTAACTCTAGTTCTATATTTTCATTAGATTTTAATGTTTAGATTGTTGCAAACAAGTTTATCATTATTATTTGATGGAGATTGTTGGCTACGTATGTTGTCAAGACTTAGAGGATCCTATGTTTTGAACCCACAATTTTAATTAAGTTTTGATTGATTCTTACAAATTCTTTGAGTTTAATTTGTTGTGTTCATGCTTTCAATGAATTAATATCCTCGATTGATTATTTATTGCAATTGAATTGACCATAGGAGATTGTGATACGATATAGTAAATTAAACCGTGGATTTCAGACTGATATCGAGAGATGAAGTCAAATACACGTGTGATAGCTATAGATATCTAGTAATCGTAAGCTAGAAGTTTTCGTAGATCATCTTATAATATTGAGCTTTAAATAAGTGCATGATCATTGCATTGTTGCATCTTAGTATTAGACTTGTTGTAACAGGACCAAGGTATAACAAGTGTATTAGGAAAACTCGTCACCTTAGAACGTATGAATTTAATTCTTAACTATAGGTGGATTGTGGGGGATTATATGGGTGAACCGAAAGTCTTGATAATTGTTTCTTTTGATTCTTATTCTTATTCATCACTGTTTGCTTGGGTTAATTATTGAGTTAATTTGTCACTTTAGTTAATTAATCATAACCAGTTATCGTAGGCTAAATATAGTTAAACTAGTGTAGTTTGGTAATTATTTCCTAGTCCTCGTGGGATCGACAATCCGTACTTTTCATATCATTATACTAAAACTTGACACTGTGCACTTGGGGTACGCAATCACGACACTGAAAAATATTGTTTAAAATAATAGCGATAAGGTTTTTGGCGCCGGTGCCAGGGACTAGTTTTAATAATATCAAACGAGATTAGTTGACTGTAGTTTAGTCATTTATTTTTCTTAGTTTTCGATTTTTTTCCCATTCTCTCTACTCTTCTACTGTTTGTGTTCTTTTTGGTTGATTATTACAGGCTGTTATCTCTTGGTGCGTGCTAAGGAGCACCAAACCTACACTTGAGCCTTTTGATCCCGAGATCGAGCGCACCTGTCAAAGGAGGCTAAGTCAAGAAAGAGCATACATGGCTAATAACGAGGAGATTCCAGTACCACCAGTTGCAAGATCACTCATGGACTACGCCCACCCTGCATTCCATGGATCATTGTCGAGTATCACAAGACCAACCATACAAGCTAACAATTTTGAGATCAAGCCTGCTATCATACAGATGATCCAACATTCGGTCCAGTTTGGGGGAGTAGTTACTGACGATCCAAATGCCCACATCTCCAACTTCTTGGAGATTTGTGATACATTCAAGCATAATGGCATTACTGACGACGCCATCAGGTTACATTTGTGTGAGACCCCGTTATCTAAATAAGATACTAAGTGCAATTAAGAGAACTAATCATACATGTGCATATATCAGAGTAATAAGTCGCGTTGATTAACCTGAGCTTAAGAGATTACAGTACCAAAAGTTCAAAAAGGAATTTCACACATTCCTACAAAAGGTACTACATCATAGTCTTACTCTACTTCTTGTAGAAGCTATACAAAAGAATTCTCTAATATGCTAATCCTGTAGCACTCCTTACAGCCCAGCATTTCAACCTCGACCCTGGTTCTCATCATCAAAAGCACCTACAAAGACAACCCCCAACACATGAGCATATCATAATTCATATTCAACATAATATGAATGTAAGACGTAAATGCAAATCATAAATACAAAACACTTCCTGTATTTCCATCGCATTTACAACGCCTATTGGTTGTCCCTGTACCATAATTCATAATCAAAACACTATATGAACATATGGCTTCATAAATAAATGTCATGACATATCATCTCTTTTTCTTGAGTCACTCATCATCAGTTATTTTAATGCTTCATCGCTTCATAATCTAAAAAAAAAACGGTATCTCATCCTCGCTTCTTCGTACAAGCGGTATCTCATCCTCGCTTAGTACGGTATACCCCGCCTCCATGTGCAAGCGAGCCTCCCCCCTCCCGCTCCACATTTTTAGCGGTCAAGCGTAAGCATTAAAATCTTCACTGTGATCACCCCTGACTCGTGGAATACACCTCTTTTATTCCACATCACAATATGCAATCACAATGCATAATAGCATGTATCATACTCTTAATGCATCACATTGCATTCATCATGTGTCAAATAGACAAACATAAAGTACATGTTACCGGTGGGATGCCCGTACGTCGCTTACGTACCTTTCCAAAATGTAGTGTGTTGTGGGACTCTATCCCTTGCGCTGTGTAGCTGTCTGTGAAGGCTCTACACCAGTGTACAACACAATATTAGATGCCTCATTACAATCCAATATCAAAAAAATTAACAAAATATAACAATTTATATTTTTCAACATTCTGGGTCTCTCGATCGATCGGCCCCTCTTTTCGATCGATCGAGAAGACGCCTTCTTTCAAAGCCAAGGTTCTGCCTCGCTCGATCGATCGAGATGAAATTTTGATCGATCGAGATGCACTGTTCGAGAAACACCATTCCAGAATTCTCGAACACCTATTTTCATACCCTTACATCCAGCATATAAAATACACCACATGCTTAAACAATTATGCTAGCAGCTACAATACACTACCCTGAGTGTATTCATATCAAATTTATACCCTAAACTCCAACCCACATGCGTTACAATTACCCATTTACATCAGTACTCGACCAACCCTTTTGAAAAACAGGGCATAATTACTCAGCCCAGAATTCTCGAACATGCATCTTTATAGCAATGAAACTACCACATAACCCGTAGTTCATGCTCAAACAAATATTCTGGTAATTTCACCAAACTACCATGTATGTATTCACGTCAAAGGTTTACTCAAAACCTAAGATAGCATGCTTCAAATCTTCATAATAAAACTCCTACTCAACATACAAACAGGCACTTCCCTTGCCCAGATTTTCGAGGAGCTCTTTTCACAAACGAAAATCTAACACATAAAGCATGTAGTTACTTAACAAAACATGCTAGGGGCTTCATAAACATTACTTGCAAGTACTCATAACAAGGTTTCATCGAACCTAACATTAGCATGCCAAAACTGCTATGAAGAACATACATGCATAAAAACGAAAAAGCCGGTGAACCAGCGTGATTCCTCACCACTTTTGCTCTTCGATTTTCGTCAAGAAAAGGTAAGTAAAATCCGATCACTTTCTTCCTAATAGCAGTCCAAATTGCAGACGAAATGAAGGAAGGAAGAAGGAGGTTTTTGGAAGAGACAAAAGTGAAAATATCTAAGTGCAAAAAGGCCTACTTGGTCAATCAGCTTCCAGAAAAACAGGGGAGGGGCGTGGGTTGCATGCAAGTGGGGGTAGGGTGGTTGCATGTAGGGTGCTTTTGTGGTGTTTAATTGTGTCCCGGTATTTTATACGCTGTATAAAAATATCTCCCCTTGATATTTTATAATTTTACTACATCAATACAACAATTAAAAACACCTAACATGCTCCCTAAACCACATCATCAAAATAAATATATCGCCCCACATAAAACACGCCTTTAACACATAGGCTCACAATTAACAACCTTTAATTGCATGATTACACACATAACCATTTCGGGGATATCACAATTTGTTTCCCTTTTCTTTACGTGATAAAGCTAAATCTTGGTGACAATCGTTGCCTCCAGGGTCGATTACCACGTGGAGTGGATGTCACAATTCTTGTCAAAGTTCTTTCCACCATCCAAGACGGCCAATATGCGAAATGATATCACGACTTTTGTACAATACGATCCAGAGACACTGTATGAGGCTTGAGACCGCTTTAAAGATCTACTGCAGAGATGCCCACATCATGGCCTCCCTATCTGGCTGCAGGTACAAACATTTTATAACAGTTTATTTTCTGATAACCATTCTATGATTGATGCAGTATCAGGAGGTACTGTGATGAGGAAGATGCCTGAGGAGGCTTATACGTTGTTGGAGGAGATGGCTGCTAATAGCTAGTGCCAAAGAAGCAAGCCGGATTGCATCAAGTGAGTGAAGTCACTGCCCTCGCTGCCTAGTTGGAAGCGCTGAACAAGAAGATGGATAGTTTGAGTATGCATGCAATGCAAGTTCAAATTGTTACATACGAGCTTTGCCAAGGAGGATATCCGAGCATTGAATGCCAGGTAGGTAATCCTTTCATTTCAACTAATGAAGCAGTTAATTTTGTAGGGAACCGACAACAATCGACCTACCCCTACCAACACACGTACAATACAGGGCCGAGGAACTATCCCCAACCACCATCGGGGTATGTACCAAAGCCAAGCATGGAAGAGCTGTTGACAAGTTCATCACGGCGACAGAGACTAGATTCCAAAATCACGAGGCGTTGATAAAGAAATTGGAAGTCCAAGTGGGACAGCTAGCAAAGATCGTAGCCGGACGAGCACAAGGATCACCATCTGGTGACACTGAGACAAACCCTAGGGAGCAAGTCCATGCAATCACGCTGAGGAGCGAAAAAGGAAGTTGCTGAGAAGAAGGATGCACGCGTTGAGTTATAAGGCGAGACGGACATCAAGCAAGAAGAGGAAGAAACACGCGACAAATGTAAGTCTACTAAGACCCCTACACCCATCACGCCTACTAAGGTAGTTATCTCGCCCCCATTACCCACTGCATATAAGAGAACAAAGTTAGATGCTAAATTTGCTAAGTTTTTAGATTTGATAAAGAATCTCCATATTGAGATGCCTTGCATTGTTGCTATTCGGCACATGCCAAATTATGCTAAGTTTTTAAAGGAGATTCTGTCAAAAAACCGGAAACTGGGAGAGCATGAGATGATAAAGATAACTGAGGAGTGTTCTGCTGTAATTCAAAATGATTCACCTCCAAAGTTAAAGAATCCAGGGAGTTTCACTATACCTTGAAAAATCAATTCTAAATCTTTTAATAAATCTTTATGTGATTTGGGGTCAAGTGTCAATTTAATGTCTTTGTCTGTGTACAGGAAGCTGGGCTCAGGAGAGCTCAAAGCGATCAATGTTTCACCGCAGATGGCAGACAAGTCCATCAAGTACCCTCATGGGATAGTGGAGGATGTACCGGTCAAGGTTGATAAATTCACCATTCCGGTGGATTTTATCGTGTTGGACATAACTGAAAATGCAGACATGCCTATGATTCTAGGAAGACCGTTCCTAGCTACTGGAAGGGCATTGATTGATGTCCAAGAAGGGAAGTTGATCCTCCTAGTAGGGGGATCAAGTTACTTTTGACATGTTCAAAGCTTTGAACACTACAGGCACTGAGCACCGATGTTTTAGTATTAATATAATTGATACACTGTCTGTTGATGAGATGCAGGTTAAGAGCGAGAAGGTGGAGGTCACACTGAAGGCCCATCAAAGAGGAGGCAAATTCCGTGAAGGTGACTTAGTTCAAATGAATAGGAAAAAGATGCGACTATTTCCATGGAAGTCTGACGCACCATGGGCCGGACCGTTCAAAGTTGTCGATTTTCTACCATTCGATACCTTCAAACTGAGAGATGACCATGGGGCACTATTCAATGTGAAAGAAAAGTGGTTACGACGTTACCACATCGCGGACAAAAATTGTCCCCCATTAGCCCTTGCGGCACTTGAGCCTACATGGTAAAAAGTCCAGCTTGAGACTATATATCAAGAACTTTTCTCATCCCTTAGCTTTTTTTTGGTTTGTTTTTGTTTTTGATTTTGATTTTGGCGAGACTCCATGCGTGTTGTGATCTGTCCAAACATTATACCCCATGAGCTGATGAGGAATTTGACAACGATCACTGATGGTCGTTGTAAAAGGTAAATGCTTTGTCTTATTTTCAATGCCTATTACATTGAGGACAATGCATGAATTAAGTTTGAGGGAGTGCATTACTGTGTCATGCTTCTTATTTGGAAATTTATCGTTCTTTGAGCACCAACAAAAAAAAATATCTTGAAAAGGAGTTCAATTAGTAAAATGAGATTGAATCATAGTAGTTGTCTCTATTCCATGATGATATTAGTCTCAATATGCATGTCAACTTGAGTTTTGATGATTGTAAGACGTGTTTGTGAATATCTTATTTTGAGTGGCATGTCAAAGATGAGGAATATTTTGAGCACAATTGAGTCATAATCTTGTCAATTGCATTCGGAGTAGTAATAATTTTTGTGAACTTGATGAATTGTTTTAAGCATCTTAGAGTACCTTATAAACTATTTGATGATGACTACTTTGAGGCGAAATTTTATAGTTATGAACTTGATTTGGAAATGATTTAGGCGATCTTTGGACCGTTTGAGCCTTTCAAGCTTACCATATTTACATCAATCCCTATTATCCATTTTTGAGCTTTGTTGAAAAAGAATGGAGTATGTTTAACATACTATTAGCCCCCATTTAATATTTTTGGCAACTCATTATACCCACCTACTTTTGAGCTTAAATTGAAAAAAAATATTATCATTACCCTAAGGGAGTATAATGATTCTCATTAGATGCACTTGAATTGCTACATTTGGATGAGCTTATTATTGAAAAAAATTGATGAATGAGAAAAGAAAAAGATAGATAAAGCCTTGTGAAAAAAAGTGACTAAATAAGACCCAAAGTGGCCAAGGCTAAAAGAAAAATAAGAGAAGCTCAATTTTGTGCTAAAAATATGAACATGACATGCTTATACTCTCTTCTTTGTGCTATCCTATCTTTTCTTTGAAGCCAAACACCTATGCCTAACATTACAAGCTTTAAAAGACCTATTGATCCAAGTCTAAGGATGACTACAATAGTGGAGAAGTGTCTGAAAATAGGACTATGAGATGCTCAACGATAATCCTACTTTTCATTGACTAACATGATTTGATCTATGAAATTTGCATGGACTTGAAAGTGACAATAGCAACACGCACGTTCTGATTTAGAGACATGTTGCTTAATCTAGGAGAAAACACAACATGTTGAACATTTTTTTATCGACTCTTGTTTGTAAGTGAGATGTCTGAGTTAATTGATTGACTGGGAATTGGTTTATTTGAATCTTCAATATTGAACTCTACTTTGTGATCTTATTTCTTGCTCGAGACGATCAAGTTTAAGTTTGAGGGAGTTGATAAGTGTGATTTTTACACTTAATTTGATATAAGATTAGGGGTGTTTTTGTAGTGTTTCCTGGAAAATATTACGTTTTTTGGTATATATGTGTATATTTCAGGAATCCAGGTCCAAATGCATAATAAGCTTAAATAATGAAAAAGGACCAAACCGAGCATACAAGGAAAAGGAGGGACGAAAGTGCAAAATGTTGAAAATCAGCTGCAGCGATCGATCGGTAATATCAGGCCATCTGTCGCCACAGAACAGTGCACATTCGTGATCGATCGGTAAAGATCAGAGATCGACCGTCGCGTAGCAAATGTTGAAAAATAAAAATCAGAATAGTTTGGCGATCGATCGGCACATTGTAGCGATCGATTGCCAAACATGAAAAACTCGAGATTTCTTTACTTATCAAGCTATTTTGTGTCCAAAGAATGTAAGACTCCTCCAACACAATATATAGAAGATTTCATAAAAATGAAGGACTCTTGGCTCATAATAAACCCTACAAACTCAGCCACCATCACTCTCATTCATCCCCAACCATCCATACACCATAACAATTGAAGAGAAGATGCATCGGAAGAGACGGGACGACGGAGCAATGCAAGGAGTCAACGCCTTTCGATAATTCCGTATTTCCGACTCTAGTTCTATATTTTCATTATATTTTAATGTTTATATTGTTGTAATACAAGTTTATGCATTGTTATTTGATGGAGATTGTTGGCTAGGTTTGTTGTCAAGACTTAGGGGATCCCATGTTTTGAACCCACGATTTTAATTAAGTTTTGATTGATTCTTACAAATTCTTTGAGTTTAATTTGTTGTGTTCATGCTTTCAATGGATTAATATCCTTGATTGATTATTTATTGCAATTGAATTGACCATAAGAGATTGCGATACGATATAGTAAATTAAACCGTGGATTTCATACTGATATCAAGGGATGAAGTCAAATACACATGTGATAGCTATAGATATCTAGTAATCGAAAGTTAGAAGTTTTCATAGATCAACTTACAATATTGAGTATTAAATAAGTGCATGATCATTGCCTTTTTGCATCTTAGTATTAGACTTGTTGTAACCGGACCAAGGTATAACAAGTGCATTAGGAGACATCGTCACCTTAGAATGTTTGAATTTAATTCTTAACTATATGCAAATTGTGGGGGATTGCATGGGTGAACCGAAAGTCTTGATAATTGTTTCTTTTGATTCTTATTCTTATTCATCATTATTTGTTTGGGTTAATTATTGAGTTAATTTGTCACTTTAGTTAATTAATCATAACCAGTTATTGTAGGCTAAATATAGTTAAACTAGTGGAGTTTGATAATTATTTCCTAGTCCTCGTGGGATCGACAATCCGTACTTTTCATATCATTATAGTAAAACTTGACACCGTACACTTGCGGTACGCAATCACTACACTGAAAAACATTGTTTAAAATAATAGCGATAATATATTCCCCGAAAGAATAAATACTAGGACTTGTAGTGGTGGTACATGAATCCCCCATACCGGTTGATGAGCCCGGCTATCTGAAACACGGCTTTAGCTTCGTTGCCGAAATATCCCGTAGGAGGGGACGATTGTAATATCCAAAAATTAATTGCGTTAATCCCAAAGTGATTATAATCCCTAATGGATTTTAATTGTGGTAATTATGTGATGGTGTTGAGACTCCCGAGGATTTTAATTTGGTATCGGAGTTGTTGAATCTAAGGGTTGAGATTTTATTCTCATCGAGGTGTTAAACATTGGAATTGTGTTGATAGTGAGATTTAGAGTCTGGGGAGCTTTGGATTGTGGTTTATGAGGTAATTAAGTGAGTGGAAGATAATTATTGAACACGCCTGATTTTTAATGAGTTATGGTGCGAGTATTTGAGACTCAAGATTTTGGAGCCTTGGTACTATATATATGTAGGGTCTTCCTACCTTAACATCAAATAGTACACATATAATGGACTAACCATGCATTTATAACCTCTTAAGGGTTCCGGTTGTAGCTTGAGCTAAGAAGATTACAGGCCAAAATAAAATTTGCAAAAGCTATTCAATTACATTCTCAACAATGAATGTTAAAGCTATAGGTTTACACTACTCCTAGAGTAGAGACTATCAAAATCCTACATCCTACATTCATCTTGCTCCTTTTAGCTCACCTCCTCAACCCGACCCTAGGCCCTCGGTCCAAAAGTGTACCTACAGGGACAACACATCGTGAGCATATACATATTTACTTAACAAGATATAAAAGACATACAGTAATGCATAACATCTTAGTTAAGTAAATGTTATTGGTCATTCTCCGACTTCTTTTGTTATCCCTGATTCTTATTCATGTATGAGGGCATCTTACCCTATTGTATGGCATCTTACCATAACATAACCGTCGTGTGGCATCTTACCACAGGGGCATCTTACCCCATCATATGGCGTCTTGCCGTATCATAACATTGTGTGGCATCTTACCACGTGGGCATCTTACCCACTCACATACATTGGGTGGCATCTTACAACATGGGCGTCTTACCCAATCATAACATCATCATCATAAACGTCATCATAAACATCATCATCGTAAACATCATCATAAACATCATCATTATAAACATCATCATAAACATCATCATCGTAAACATCATCATAAACATCATCATCGTAAACATCATCATAATCATCATCATAAACATCGTCATCATAAACGTCATCATAAACATCATCATCGTAAACATCATCATAAACATCATCATTATAAGCATCATCATCAAATGTAGGAGTATGGTTACCGTCCGATGCTCGTACGTTTCTTACGTACCTTAATTCCAAAAGAAGGAGAAATTGCAGAACTTTATCTCCTTGAGGTCGTGGGTACCTGGGACGGTTCTACATAACCATACAAATTGATATTAGAAGCTAAACAATAGCCCAATACCAAAAATTTAACAAAAATCATCATTTTCCTACTTTTGAACAGTGGCGATCGATCGCTCAAAACATGGCGATCGATCGCCAGATTTTTCACATAGCGGCGATCGATCGCTTAAAATGAGGCGATCGATCGCCTTGATGCTCATTTCGCTACTGGACGTTGGCGATCGATCGCGCCATTTGAGGCGATCGATCGCCTATCCTCATTTTCGCGTACTGCCTCTCGGCGATCGATCGCTGCATTTGTAGCGAATCGATCGCCACAACCAGTGGTCGCGATTTCACCATTTTTATGTGCATTTTCCAAGCTTATCTTCATACCTTTCAAAACCAAACTTCCCAACAATAACAATAACATTATAACCCACTAAAACCCACATAAAACACTTCAAAAATCATACCCCAAACATATATAACACATACCCCAAAACAACCCACATAACCACTTCAAAAATCACCACATTTCAAATCCAAACATCATCAAAACTCTAGGGAGAGTCCCATACCTCTTGAAGACTCCAAATCATGATAAAAATCACACAAACTCAAGTTTTGTGGAGTTTCCTCCTTCCTCCCTTGAACAATTTCGAAAATGTGGAGTGGTTTAGGGTTGAGGATGACTTGAGGGGTTTTAAAAGAGTAAAGGTGAAAATGGGGTTAAAATGATGGGTGAAGGGTTAAAAAGGGGGTTGGGGATTAATCTAAAATCACACCCCAAACTTAACATGATTCATAAAATACTCCAACATTGTATTTTGAAAGCATTTTACAAAAATGCTCTAAACTTCATCTAAAATCACATTTTCCTCATATTTAATAATCAACACCATTAAATCATGTTAACATCTTAATACCCAACACATAAATCAATTATCACATGATTCATCATATAAACATAATTAATGCCTTAATTGCAATTAATTAATTTCGGGGTATCAAATTACTCCCCTACTTACAAGATTTCGTCCTCGAAATCGCATGCACTTACCCAAAAGAAACTAAACATAAATCATACCAGAAAATAGTTCCGGGTAATGCTGCATCATATGCCGTTCCGTCTCCCACGTAGCCTCCTCGACACCCCGACGATCCCACTGAACTTTGACCATCGGTATAACTTTACTTCGTAGTCTGCGATCCTCACGATCCAGAATTCTGACCGGTCGCTCAACGTAGGATACATCTGAATCCAACTGCACTTCAGTAGGCTGTAAAACATGAGACGGGTCTGGCTCATACTTTCTCAACATAGAAACATGGAAGACATCATGAATTCCAGATAAAGACGGCGGTAGAGCCAAACGGTAAGCCAATGTACCAATACGCTGCAAAACCTCATACGGTCTGACATATCTCGGAGATAACTTTCCCCGCATACCAAAACGGACCACACCCCTAAAGGGTGAGATTTTCAAGAAAACCTTGTCTCCTTCTTGGAATTCTAGCGGCCGTCGCCGCTTATTGGCGTAGGCTGCTTGCCTATCTTGGGCCGCTTTCATCTTTAAGCGTATCATCTTAATCTTTCCTCCATGTTCTTAATCATATCCGATCCTCCGACCGCTTTACTCGTCAAGTCCTCCCAATACAGCGGTGACCTACATCGTCGTCCGTAAAGAGCTTCAAAAGGGGCCATTTGAATGCTCGCCTGATAGCTGTTATTATAGGAGAACTCTACCAGTGGTATAGACTCTTGCCATGGAGTATCAAATTCCAAAACACATGCCCTCAGCATATCTTCGAGCGTGTGAATAGTACGCTCCGTTTGGCCGTCTGTCTGAGGGTGATAAGCTGTACTCAATCTCACCTCGGTGCCCAAAGCTGTCTGGAGACCTTCCCAGAAATGAGAAGTAAACCTTGGGTCTCTGTCAGACACGATCGAGACTGGAACCCCATGCAACCTCACTACATCCCGTACATATAATTGGGCCATCTTTAGATACGTGAAAGTCATGTTGTAAGGGATGAAATGAGCTACCTTCGTCAGCCTATCCACGATCACCCAGATAGCATCAAATCCAGAGGCCGACCTTGGCAAGTGGGTCACGGAGTCCATAGATATATGCTCCCACTTCCACTTAGGTACCTCCAAGCTCTTCAGCTCGCCACCAGGCCTCTGCCTTTCTGCCTTTACTTGCTGGCAGATCAAACATCTCTTGACAAAAGTGATCACATCACGCTTCATGCGTCTCCACCAGAATTGACCACTCAGGTCCTTATACATCTTTCTTCCTCCGGGGTGGATACTAAACCGGCTACTATGAGCTCGTTCTAAGATTCCTTTACGCAATCCTGGCGCATTTGGGACTACCCATCGGTTGTCCAGTCTTAAAGAATCATCTTCAGCCACTCTAAACTTTGTTGGCTGACCTCGAAGTACTATCGATGACCATCTCTGAACTTCATCATCTAACCTCTGGGCTTTCCTGATAGCCTCAAATACGTCTGGTTCGGCCAATAAGGTCGACACTCGCACCGGCGACGTGTCCACATCAAAGTCATAGCCCAGATGGCAGTAAGAGGTCATCATCGCTGATAAACACATAGCGTCTTCAGCAGTACTCTTCACCTTCCTACTTAAGGCGTCTGCTATCAAATTTGCTTTACTCGGATGGTACTCAATCTCACAGTCATAATCCTTGAGCAAATCCATCCATCTTCTTTGACGCATATTCAGTTCAGCCTGAGTGAATAGAAATTTCAGGCTCTTATGGTCCGTATAGATGGTAAACGTCGTACCATAAAGATAATGACGCCAAATCTTCAAGGCGAAAATGATGGCCGCCAGTTCCAGATCATGGACTGGGTATCTGGTCTCATGAGGCTTCAACTGCCTCGAAGCATAAGCCACCACGTGCTTTTCTTGCGTCAACACACAGCCCAAACCTTGCAATGATGCATCCGTGTACAAGGCAAACTTCTTATTATCAGAAGGGATCACCAATACAGGCGCTGTAGTCAAACGACGCTTCAATTCTTGGAAGCTTTCCTCGCAAGCTTCGGACCAAAAGAATGGGACTCCTTTCTGAGTCAGCTGTGTCAGCGGCTTAGCGATCTTAGAAAATCCCTCGACAAAACGTCGGTAATAACCTGCCAAGCCAAGGAAACTCCGTATCTCGGGTACAGAAGTGGGTGCTGCCCACTCCATCACAGCTTCAATCTTCCTGGGATCCACAGATATCCCGCTGCTAGATATAACATGACCCAAGAACACGACACTGCTCAGCCAGAACTCACACTTGCTGAGCTTTGCATACAACTGATGATCCCTAAGGATCTGAAGTACTGTCCTCAAGTGCCGTACATGATCCTCTTCGGTCCGGGAGTAGATGAGTATATCGTCAATGAAAACTATGACGAATTGATCCAAATATGGCTGGAACACCCTGTTCATCAAACTCATGAAAACAGCCGGGACATTTGTCACCCCAAAAGGCATGACTAGGAATTCATAGTGCCCATACCTAGTTCTGAAGGCTGTCTTCTGGACATCATCTTCCTTTACTTGAATCTGATGGTACCCTGACCTCAGATCGATCTTACTGTAGAGTCTCGTACCCTGCAACTGATCAAACAAGTCATCGATCCTCGGAAGTGGGTACTTATTCTTCACTGTAGCTTTGTTCAGTTGTCTGTAATCGATGCACAAACACATCAAACCGTCTTTCTTCTTCACAAATAAAACTGGTGCTCCCCAGGGCGATACGCTAGGGCGTATATAGCCTTTATTCAGGAGCTCTTGCAACTGAATCTTTAATTCTCTTAGCCCTGCTGGTGCCATCCTATAAGGGGCACGAGAAATGGCAGACGTCCCTGGTAATAACTCAATCCCAAACTCGACCTCTCTCGTCGGTGGGAATCCGGGAATCTCCTCCGGAAAGACATCAGGGAACTCCGCCACTACGGGCACATCCTCAACTTTCACTTCTTCTTTCTTTTCCGTAACATCAATGGCATATATGAGATATCCCGAATAGCCGCGTTCCAACAACTGCGCCATCTTGACAGCAGATATCAACGGGATCTTAGAGCGAGAACCATCCCCATAGAACGTCCATGGAACTCCCATATCAGATTTGAACCGTACAGTCCTCTGCCTGCAGTTCACAACTGCCTGATACCTGTTCAGAACATCAATGCCCATAATGCAGTCAAAATCTGACATTCCCAGAACAATCAAATCTGACCTTAGTTCTTTATCCTCAAAATAAATGAGGCCATCGTAGACGATCCGATCAGTAATCATACTTCTTCCAGCGGGGGTCGAGACTATAAGAGGCGTGGGCGACGGAGAAGTGCATATGTGGTGCCTTTCCACAAAACTTGTCGACACAAAAGAGTGTGACGCACCTGTGTCGATCAATATAAAAGCAGGGTGCGTAAATAAAAGACACGTACCCGCTATAACCTCCTCCGGAGCCGCTGAAGCCTGCTCCCTCGTCAATGCATAGACTTGTCCTTGAGGTTGCCCCATAGGCTGACCTCCATACTGTCGCGGCACAAATGGTGGTCTGTGCTGTGCTGTCCTATCCGCAGGCCTCCCCGCAGGACCCTGTTGACTTCCCCTGTTGGGACACTGTCTAGCAAAGTGGCCCTTGTCGCCACAAACATAGCATCCTACACAATCTTTCGTCAGATGTGGTTGCCCACAAAGAGTGCATTGGACCTTCCCGGATCTGTCTCCCTGAGACTGCCCCCTTCCAGATGGGGCATCACTCCTTCAGTTTCCTTTCCATCTATTGTCAGACCTCTTACCACTGAACCTTGACGCCGATGTGTTTCCTCTTGATTTGAACTGCTCACCCCTTGGCTTCAAATTATTAGGAGTGGATTTTTGAGGGGGTGCTGGCGGTGGTACAACATCAGGGTACGCACCCACTCCCAGTTCGGCTAGCTCAACCCGTGAGAGTGCATCGTCAAAGCAAGTAGGGCCATAAGTAATTACCCTATCGTACAGCTCCGGCCTCAAGCCCTTCATGAAGTTCATCATCTTTGCTTGAGTGCTCGTGGCGATGTGAGGTACATATCTGAGTAAGGAGCAATACTGAAGAGCATAATCTGACACTGACATATTACCCTGCTTGAGGTGAGTAAATTCATCTTCCTTAGCTTGTCGTGCAGCAGTGGAGAAATAACGATTCAGAAAGCGAGTTCGAAACATTTTCCAAGTAACTTCATGACCTTGAGCCTCTTGCTCTACCACGGTGGTCTTCCACCACATTAGCGCCTTCTTGGCCAATTGGAACTCTGCTAACCGTATCCATGTTTTCTTCGCACATGGGGCTGCCACAACGATCTGCTCTATTCTTTCTAACCATTCCTCAGCTCGTTCCCCTGTTTCAGTTCCTTCAAAGGTTGGGGGTCGGTATGCAAGAAATTGAGTTAAGCTTAGCTCCCCTGTAAAACAACTGTTGTTCGGACGGTTCATCATCAAAAGCTGGCGGGGGTAGGGGATTCGTACGCCCCGCACTTGCATTGACGCTCACTGCGTCACCTACCTCCGCGTTTGCTGCCATACTGCAACACAAGGGTTAACAACAAGATCCAAAAGCAGTTCATATACACGTCGTTAGAAAGGCGTAACATGTTAGCATCACAGTCATATACTTCATATGTAGCTTATGCGCAAAACATGTTTAAAAGTAAGCACCCAGCTAGCTTATTGCTAAGGCTACCCTTCACTCATTCCCGGGTTATCTAACAACTCCTCTGATACCACTAATGTAGGGTCTTCCTACCTTAAAATCAAATAGTACACATATAATGGACTAACCATGCATTTATAACCTCTTAAGGGTTCCGGTTGTAGCTTGAGCTAAGAAGATTACAGGCCAAAATAAAATTTGCAAAAGCTATTCAATTACATTCTCAACAATGAATGTTAAAGCTATAGGTTTACACTACTCCTAGAGTAGAGACTATCAAAATCCTACATCCTACATTCATCTTGCTCCTTTTAGCTCACCTCCTCAACCCGACCCTAGGCCCTCGGTCCAAAAGTGTACCTACAGGGACAACACATCGTGAGCATATACATATTTACTTAACAAGATATAAAAGACATACAGTAATGCATAACATCTTAGTTAAGTAAATGTTATTGGTCATTCTTCGACTTCTTTTGTTATCCCTGATTCTTATTCATGTATGAGGGCATCTTACCCTATTGTATGGCATCTTACCATAACATAACCGTCGTGTGGCATCTTACCACAGGGGCATCTTACCCCATCATATGGCGTCTTGCCGTATCATAACATTGTGTGGCATCTTACCACGTGGGCATCTTACCCACTCACATACATTGGGTGGCATCTTACCACATGGGCGTCTTACCCAATCATAACATCATCATCATAAACGTCATCATAAACATCATCATCGTAAACATCATCATAAACATAATCATTATAAACATCATCATAAACATCATCATCGTAAACATCATCATAAACATCATCATCGTAAACATCATCATAATCATCATCATAAACATCGTCATCATAAACGTCATCATAAACATCATCATCGTAAACATCATCATAAACATCATCATTATAAGCATCATCATCAAATGTAGGAGTATGGTTTACCGTCCGATGCTCGTACGTTTCTTACGTACCTTAATTCCAAAAGAAGGAGAGATTGCAGAACTTTATCTCCTTGAGGTCGTGGGTACCTGGGACGGTTCTACATAACCATACAAATTGATATTAGAAGCTGAACAATAGCCCAATACCAAAAATTTAACAAAAATCATCATTTTCCTACTTTTGAACAGTGGCGATCGATCGCTCAAAACATGGCGATCGATCGCCAGATTTTTCACATAGCGGCGATCGATCGCTTAAAATGAGGCGATCGATCGCCTTGATGCTCATTTCGCTACTGGACGTTGGCGATCGATCGCGCCATTTGAGGCGATCGATCGCCTATCCTCATTTTCGCGTACTGCCTCTTGGCGATCGATCGCTGCATTTGTAGCGATCGATCGCCACAACCAGTGGTCGCGATTTCACCATTTTTATGTGCATTTTCCAAGCTTATCTTCATACCTTTCAAAACCAAACTTCCCAACAATAACAATAACATTATAACCCACTAAAACCCACATAAAACACTTCAAAAATCATACCCCAAACATATATAACACATACCCCAAAACAACCCACATAACCACTTCAAAAATCACCACATTTCAAATCCAAACATCATCAAAACTCTAGGGAGAGTCCCATACCTCTTGAAGACTCCAAATCATGATAAAAATCACACAAACTCAAGTTTTGTGGAGTTTCCTCCTTCCTCCCTTGAACAATTTCGAAAATGTGGAGTGGTTTAGGGTTGAGGATGACTTGAGGGGTTTTAAAAGAGTAAAGGTGAAAATGGGGTTAAAATGATGGGTGAAGGGTTAAAAAGGGGGTTGGGGATTAATCTAAAATCACACCCCAAACTTAACATGATTCATAAAATACTCCAACATTGTATTTTGAAAGCATTTTACAAAAATGCTCTAAACTTCATCTAAAATCACATCTTCCTCATATTTAATAATCAACACCAGTTAAATCATGTTAACATCTTAATACCCAACACATAAATCAATTATCACATGATTCATCATATAAACATAATTAATGCCTTAATTGCAATTAATTAATTTCGGGGCATCACAATATACCAAGTGGACTCGGTGTTCAGTCATTGGACTTGTTTCTCTCTTCTCTCCCTCTCTCTCACGCTTCCCCTTTCCCCTTTCCTTTTTTTTTCTCCCGTGGAAGAATCGAGCTAGTATCGATTTCGGAGTGAGATTTCTCGAAGATAATTTGGTAATCTTCTTCCACTCGCATTTCTTCATTTTGATTATAGCTTTTTAGAGTATGGGCATGTATAGAATTGGGTTTGAGTTTTGAATTTCTAGAGATTTTTTGGTTGTTGTGTTTAAGGAGTATTTATGGTGTTTTGTTGAGGATTTATGGTGTCTTAGGTGTTGGGGTTGTTATTCTGGGGGTTCTAGCATGAAAATGTCATTTTTGGGCTAGTACAAAGCTCACCGATCGATCGGCAAGGGGACACCGATCGATCGCACGACGTTGGCAAAATTTGACGACGATGAACAATACGCTCGATCGATCGAGCAAAGCTACCAATCGATAGTGGGCGTTGGGCGATCGATCGAGTAGTCTCGCTGATCGATCGCGCGCGAGCAAAAAGTGTTGCAAAATTTCTGTGGCTCTCGATCGATCGAGAGTCCTAGTTTATTGATAAATATTGGTTTGTTGTGGAACTGATGCATGCTTCGCTCGAGTCTTTTAAATGATTAATCATCATGATTTGATGATGTATTTGGAGGTTGAATATGTGCTTGGGTATGTGATTGTGTGCACGTAATTAATTGTGAGTTATTAACTGTGTTTAGCGAATAATTCACCGGATCTCGGGGCAAAGGCAAGATTGGCTCTTGCTATTGGGTTATAAGGTACGTATAACGTACGAGCATAGTTTTATATATTATTATCATTATTGAATGAGTAATATATTATTGTTGCAATGAGTTGGCATTGTTGAGAATTATGTGATGCCGCTATTTAGCGAGCAATGGTTATGGTGTTGTCGTCGTTGAGCGAACATCGGTTATGAAGCCATCGCTGTTGAGCGTGCGTGAGGATAGAATGTCGCCGCTGTTGAGCTAGCAATGGGATACGATTTAATAGAATTGTGAAATCATTGTTGAGATATATGTGATATCTATAAATCATTAGTGTAATGATTTAATTATTCGATTATGAAATTGGCAGTTTGAGTAAAGTTAATCAATGTAATGATTAACTGATTTTGGGAGTTTGATGGTTTTGGCTATTGTGAGAACAGTAACAGCGTGAGAGATCTCATATGATGATAATACTATAGAGGGAGTATCTTTTAAATTTACAGCATTTTATTCTGTAAATTATGAATTGTGATATTGATGTTATGGAGATTGTGTGATTGGTATGCTCACCCTGTGTGGGGGCTGTTTCTGTAAGGACAGGTAGAATAGGTACATCGAGCTGTTGATTGGAAATGCTCCCAGGGCTGAGGTATCAATGCTGGTATTGGGTATTATGTTTATACAATAGATACACATTACTTATTCAATGCTCGCATGTGAGCATTCTTATGTGTATATGGATTGTATAAAGGTTGTTAGATTTCTCTTTTCATTTATGGTTACATGCAATTAATTATAGAGTATTGCATGATGAATTGAGAAAATGGAATTGGTGCATTATACAGTGTACACGTAGGCTAGTTGAACTGTATTGGGAATTGAACATTAAGTAGATTAGTGTTAAAAATTTTATAGATGTCATGTTAATGCTATAAAAGCATGTATAAGAATTCTCTAATGACATGAGTGTATGCACTAATTAATGTGATTAGTGCACTAATAGCGGATTAAGATAGCGAGGCCTTACATTAGTGATATCAGAGCCGTGATTTACTCGTTTGGGTTGTTGAGTGCCCAGGGATGTGTTGACAGAAATGAGTAGCATATAGTTTATACATGATTGTAGTTATTGTGGTCTGACACAACTATTTTGCTTATGTGCATCTATTATATGAGATCATAAATGAAAGGTGTTATGCTAACCATTGTGGTTGCAGGATCGTATGGAATACGATGGAAATGATATTGATTGGAATGATTTGCACCTTATGTAATAAGTGTTAAGAAATCTGATTTTGTAGGAAAATCAAAGAATGAGAAACGTGATGTGTTGTCCGAGGACAGAGAATGGTGGACAATGATGTGCCGTCAATAAGTGACGACAGATGATGTGATGACCAGGTATGGTTGTCTTATGGATATGAGGATGCATGTGTATGCATTTGAAATTGATTTGTAATCATGACGTGTTAATGCTTTATATTGCCAAGAGCATATATATTAATGTATTGCAATTATTGTACCACTACGGGTATATCAATTAGCGCTGGATCAAAATATATGTTGTTGTCTTATCGAGCGATGGATCAGGATATTTGCCGCTGTCATATTATAGCGTGAGTCGCTAGTATGTCGAAGCGAGGGATATCATTGAGCCGCTGATAATTCAAAGCAAGGGATATTATTGAGCCTCTGATATAAAGTAGTGGAGATTATGAATATTACGTTGTTGTGTATATTGAAATCATTATGATAACGTATGCATGTTGAGCAGCGATGGATCAGAATATTTGCCGATGACATATTGTAGCGTGAGCCGCTGATATGTCGAAGCGAGGGATATTATTGAGCCGCTATTGTACATGATATTTGTCGTTGTCTTATCGAGCGATGGATCAGGATATTTGCCGCTGTCATATCGTAGCGCGGGTCGCTGATGTGTCAAAGCGAGGGATATCATTGAGCCACTGATAATATTATGTTAATGTCGTTGTCGTGTCGAAGCGATGATACATGCCGTTGTCACGTAGAAGCGACGAGTTTAGGAAGAAAGTGCTACATGTGATGTGAGTCACCTCTTGAGTCCAAAAGGAACAAAGTGCTACATAAATGTGAGTCACCTCTTGAGTCTAGAATTATGCCGATGTATGTGTAGCGATGGTTTATGCCACTGTATACGTAGCGATGATTTATGCCGCTGTATACGTAGCGATTGTTTACGCCGTTGTATACGTAGCGATGGTTTATGTCGTTGTATAAGTAGCGATGATTTATGCCGCTGTATATGTAGCGATGGATTATGCCATTGTATATGTAGCGATGGTTATGCCAATGTGTACGTAGCGAGGGATGGTACCGCCGTCGGGTGATGATTATAGATGTGTCGCTATTATGTTAACGATGAGTAATATTATATTGTTATTACGATAGCATTATATTATGAATGTCATGTGTTGACATGTACCGTCACGAGTTGACGATGATATTGTGGATGTCATGTGTTGACATTTACCGTCACGAGTTGACGATGATATTGTGGATGTCATGTGTTGACATTTACCGTCACGAGTTGACGATGATATTGTGGATGTCATGTGTTGACATGTACCGTCATGAGTTGATGAGGATATTGTGGATGTCATGTGTTGACATGTACCGTCATGAATTGACGAGGATATTGTGGATGTCATGTGTTGACATGTATCGTCACGAGTTGACGATGATATTGTAGATGTCATGTGTTGGCATGTATTGTGTGAGGGCCCAATCCTAATCATGTGATTAATGATCACACAATGATAGAGTGTAAACAGCGGAAGATTAGTTTAACATTTATTAAAATGTGGCCCTAAAAATTTCGGCATGACCTCATCGCACGAGGAACATACCACCAACACAAATCAACATATACTGAAAATATATATCATCAGTTCATATCCAGCATACACCAATCAAACTGCTAAACAAATATCCACACTGGGTGAAATAAACTAAAATACATAAACTCCTCACACACCACAGAGATAAACCCCTGGTAGACATATACATATAATACTGGGATAAACAAAAGAATAAACCTCTCAAGTGTGGCTTCCGCCAGACATGCCCTCTCTGGGTCTTCGCCACCTGTATAACCTGCCATTGTCCACACACAAAGACAACAACAGCCTCCCCTTGGGGGTGAGCAAAAGCCCAATATGGAACGATCATGGAATATACATCATGTATCTATAAAATGTGATATATGATGCAACGCAATGCAATGCAATGCAATGCATGCAATGTCATGTCATGTCGGTATCATATCGTACACCCATCCACTGGGTATATCTGAATCAATAAACGAAAGTCCAACCATATCAGAATAGCTCGAGCCTGTCAAGCCTATAGGGTATCCAGACGGATGAACGTCGGCAAAGCGCCACCAACCCCAGGTCCTGACATCACATAATCATATAGGGATATCCAGACGGATGACATCAGCAAGGTGCCACCAATCACCGTCTCAACAAATCATACCAATCAAAGGGGACCACGATTCCCTATGCATATCGAGCCATGTAATGCCAACATAGTATCGCAGTACCAATCCCCAATTATTGATATCAGAATCCAAGAAATATCTGGGTATTCAAGGATATAGCTCAACGTGTATGTCATGCATCGATGTATGTATAAAAAGGATGTGTGTTAACAAAACATTTATTTTTCATACACCGATGTGCAATTATGAATGCTATGAATGCCACATAATTTAAATAAAATCACGTAGCCACATAATCTACGTAATTCACAGACGTCAACAAATCATATATCAAATGATACAGATACCTGTCGTATGTTACCCGATCGCAACATACCTTTCTTTCTCGATCTACAAGGGTACTTGAGCTTGTAGAGTCGAAGTAGTCACTGTATATCAATATAAATTCACAATTCAATAAACCAATCATTAAAAGTGGGTTATCAATTTTAGTCACAGCTTAACCAATTTAGGGTAATTAAATTGATGCGATTACAATTCCGGCGAACTCCGGCGGCGGTAGAGGCGGTGACCGGTGTAGAAAGTTTCGTCCAGGTGCAAGGAAGAGATTCAGTTTGGTTGCTTCCAATTCATAGTAGATTCGAATAAATCGAACCAAAAGCGCTCAAACCCTAGTCTGCTCGACTTCGTCCGTTCCAGGGTAAAATCGAAGCACTTTTCGAACACCAAATTTCGATTATCTGGTATGTAAAGATGCGCCTCTGAGTTGTGAACACTGTGGTGGGTCGGTCTCGTCTAGAGGTGGTCGGACGGAAGCGAACGGAGAGGATAAGTACACGGTGGTCGGTGAATCGCGAGGTTGTGCGTGTTTTCACACCTTTTAGTATGTGTCCGCGATATGTTTGTGTTTTACACGTTTTGCTATATGTTTTACGTCCTACACCGATATATATTAATTCCCGACCAATTATGAACATCGGGGTGTCATCGGTGTACTGGTGCATGTATATTACATATACAGTCCACACCTGACTTCGTGTCCTTATTTGAATCACAAAAATAAAATCTTTCGATTTAATATAAATTTTATATTTACTACATCATTTTAATAACATTTTGGTGTTAATCCGAATATTCCAAAAATATATTTGGCATTCACCATGTTCTGAACCAACTGTCAATTGACATGTACAATGTCAATTTTCACTCTCATTAATTATATTATATTATCATTACTTAATTTCTAACAAATTAATACAAATTGTACTTAATTCTCATTATCAAATATCGGGACATCACATTTACAAAATGTTAAGTATGATATCAAGTTATTATCAAAGATAATATTCCTCATGTTTATTTTCAACCATATGATTAACATAAGATGAATCAGATAATTGTTGATAGTTAAACATGATTTCCGATAATACGGTACGAGGGCCTTACATATTGTCACGAGTTGACGAAGATATTGTGGATGTCATGTGTTGACATGTACCGTCACGAGTTGACGTTGATATTGTGGATGTCATGTGTTGACATATACCATCACGAGTTGACGAGGATATTGTAGATGCCATGTGTTGACATGTACCTTCATGAGTTGATGGATAATGTGGATGTCATGTGTTGACATGTACCGTCACGAGTTGACGATGATATTGTGGATATCATGTGTTGACATGTACCATCACAAGTTGAAGATGATATTGTGGATGTCATGTGTTGATATGTACTGTCACGTGACGAGGATATTGTGCATGTCATGTGTTGACATGTACCGTCACGAATTGATTGGATATTGTGGATGTCATGTGTTGACATGTACCGTCACGAGTTATCGAATTTATTGTGAACGTCATGGTTTGACATGTACCGTCACAGGGTGACGAGGTGTTTCACGATGATACGGTATGGCAAACGAGGATTGACTTGTGTCGCTGTTGCGATGAATGATACATATATAGATTGTTGGAATCGAAGAGGGGGGGGGGGGGGGGGGGTGAATGAGATTCCTTGGCTACTTTAGCTTTTTAAAATGAGTTTGAAAAACTAAAAGAGTTTTGCGCTTTGCGGAAGCCTTTAGTCAATCGATAAATGAAAAGAACAAAACAAATGAGTAAAGAAAAATAAAGCAATAAAAGAGACAAGGATTTGTTATAGAAGTTCGGCGATGAATCGCCTACGTCTCCTCTTCCCGGTTAGATAACCTCCAACCGAGGTTCCACTAGAACAATTGATCTTGCCCTTGAGGGCTCCAAGTTAGCCACAACACAACTCTTCCCGAGTTACAAAGCTCTTCCCGAGCACACTACTCTTCCCGAGCACAATACTCTTCTCGAGTACACAAAGCTCTTCCCGAGCACAATACTCTTCCCGAGTACACAAAGCTCTTCCCGAGCTACCAACACTATTCACGAGTCTTCTTGGCCTTAAGGGCTCCAAGGATAGCCACACACTTGCACCAACTAGACTTGTTGATGACTTTACAATTTTCCAACTTGCTTTGGTGTTGGAGGACCTTTACAATATATCAAATCAAAAACACCTTCACGGTGCACTCACACGAAGAAAACAAGACTTTAACAAAGAAGAGAATTACAAACTCCAATACAACAACAATGTATGGAGATTGCAATACAATTTGAAATAATAATTGATCAAGACTTTGTATAAGTTGTAGGCTTGTTCCTTAGCTTCAAAATGCTCCAAAGCATCCATATTTATAGTGTAGGAGGCCCCCTAGGCTCCTACTAGCCGTTGCTACACAAAAGGCTGAAATCACTCCTCGATCGCCTCAGCCATCGCCTCAGGCGATCTCCATCGCCGCGCTTCAACGGTCAGCATAAATCACGGATTGCCTCAGGCGATGTAATGTCGTAGCCTCAGCAGCCTAAAATCTTGCATCGCCTCGGGCGAAGTCCACATCGCCTCAGGCATTCCAGCCATCGCCTCGGGCGTTCAGCCCATCGCCTCAAACGATCTCCCCTGCGCGCATGCCCGCGCATTGCCTCGGCATCGCCTCTGTCGATGTGCGGGGCGATGTCGCTCCTGGTTGCCATCGCCTCAGGCGATGGTCATCATCGCCTGGAGCGATCTTCCTCGCATGCTCGCCTAGCCATCGCCTCTGTCGATGTGCGTGGCGATGCCTCACCTGGCACCCATCGCCTGGGGCGATGATCACCATCGCCTGGGGCGATCCAGGCCAGAATATGCACACTCGATTTTCTTCATTCCAAAACCACTTTTCATCACTTAATCTGCACTAAGTAGATGCATTAGTATAACAAACACAAGTTTTGTTGATCATCAAAACTCAAAGATTGACCGAGGATAATTTAACGCATTAAACGCAACCATGCGTTTAAGGTTCAACATGGATGTATGTATTAAATCGTATGATTTGAGTGCCACTGGTTGGCACAAGGTGGTGTGTGCGTCACAGATTGACGACATCATTATAACGAGCAAGTTTACTCGATGGATAAATGGCTTGTGCCGTACAGGTAAGTGTACTGCATCGTGTGTTGAGGTAAATGTGTTACGAGTAGTGATACCCTTGGGTATACTCGTTAAGTTGGCTATGACCAAGTGACTTGTAGTGTATATAGTTGTAAGGGGAACTACATACATATGTCAATATGGTGTATGATGGACGTGGTCGCACATACACATGAGAATATGAAAATAAATCCTAATGGGTTAGGATTGAGTTGTGATTGAGTGAGGACATTGTGATGTTCGTTGTGTATTGGTATTGTATACCAAGATTGAATGCATGACACATTAGCAGGTTTTATATAAACCTAAGGAGGCAACGTTTTGCTAGACAAGTGTAGTGAATCGTGTGATGATACGACGAGAGGTTATAGTGGACTCGTGTAGTCACTATAATGCCTTTGACTTGAGGTGAGAGATACCTCAAGGGAGCTTTCAACTCAGCTTGGTCGGGAGTACCAACGTGAGGATTATCAAGTTATTGTTATCTCTAATTGAGAATTCTTACGTTAAGGATGCAATGGTGAGACGTAACCAGAGTTGTGGGATATAGTTAGTGTGGTAACACTACTGTATCGATTGTATCTCTTGGAGAGATTTGGAACAATATTGTTATGGAAACAGTTAGTATCGGTTGTGGGTTGATTATGAGTCAACCTTGGAAAACATAATGGTAGTGGACCGGGTAATGGCTTTGAGTTATTTGTAAGACGTGCGTGAAGACGTCTCTGGAGAGATGCTCGAAAATGTTGAGTACTATGGTATTAGTACGGAGCATCGTTAGAATTTTTATACGTCGTGTATACGGGTTTGAGTATGTTAGTGATAGTGGCAAGGATGCACTATCCTGAACCAGTTGTGTATTTATTGGTTCAGGGATACATCTCAGTATAAATGTATCCAGATTGTCCGAACGGTGGTTCAAGATTGGAGAGTCATGGAGGCATGACACCTTCCTTGCGAGGAAGGATGTATTTATATATCTGTTGGGAATCTTTGAGAGATTCGATGAGTAGGTGCACATGATGTTGATGTTGAGTTCACACCATTAGTCGTTGATTCGTCAATCATTATTCGTCCACTGAGTGATAGTAACTGAGTGATTGACAATCGTGTCTGGGGCTTGTGAATATGATTGGAGATACCCAAGTCGAGTGCATTGAGTATGCATGTGGTGTTTTTGGTGCTCAGACACATATATGCATGTTGAGCAACAGATTAGTATGTTTAGATCGGTAAATCTCTGGTAAGAGATTGTGGTATCCTTGAGATTACCTCGGTGGGACGATTTATTCGGAAGAATAAGTTACAAGGTTTTGGTAGAAAAGTCTTTTGAGAAGAGGTTGTCTTATTTTGGGTCAAGGCAGTTCATTACTGGTTTATTCGATAGTATCCTTGTATTAGAATTGTTAATTCTAAGAGTAAACAAGGGATGACCAGGATTGGAATTCGTATGGTGTCGTTGTCGACACATATGGTGTGAATGCAATTGATTTTCTTGCATGTTCTCTATGGAATCTTGAAACTTTGGGGAGTTTCAAAAGTGTGTTGGGACCAAGATGTGATTCCTTGGAAAACACGGATGTAGACATGTGTGAAGATGTGTTTTATGTTTATCGGTAGCCGTGAGTTTCCCCATCCGAGTTGCAAGTGGTGCAACTACTCATTTGATGGAGATGGAATTGGAGAATGGAAACCGAGTTTAATGTGAGTATATTGTTGTATACTGGTGGTTTCCTTGGTAGCGATGTGTGTTTGACATTTTGTAGAGATATCATTGAGGCGATATCTATGTTGGAAACAGGAATGATTCGAGTAGATAGCAGTTAATGTTGACTGACTGCTTTTGGGTGGTTACATCGAGGTATGTTAACATCTTTTAGGGTTGTGATGGTTTGGGAGGATAACTCCATTCCAGATTTTGGTGCGAGGTCGATGTCCTCACAGTTGGTGTGCCGTTCATGATGTGTTCATGATTCGATACCGCGCATTCGAATTGAATTGCGAAGTCTCGGTAGTACTTGGAGTACATATGTGAAAACTCCGAGGACGAAATTTTATTGGAGGGGGATAAATGTAATATCCGGAAATTAATTGCGTTAATCCCGGAATGATTAGTAGATTTTAATTGTGGTAATTATGAGATAATTATGGTGTTGAGACTCCAGATGATTTTAATCCGATATCGAGATTGTTGGAATCAAGGGTTGAGATTTTTTTCCTCAGCGATGTGTTAAACCTTGGAGTTGTGTTGATAGTGGGATTTAGAGTCTGGGGAGCTTTGGATTGAGGTTTATGAGGTAATTAAGTGAGTGGGAGATAATTATTGAACACGCATGATTTTTAATGAGTTATGGTGCGAGTATTTGAGATTCGGTATTTTGGAGCCTTGGTACTATATATACCAAGTGGACTCGGTGTTCAGTCATTGGACTTGTTTCTCTCCTCTCTCCCCCTCTCTCTCACGCTTCCCCTTTCCTTTTTTTCTCCCATGGAAGAATCGAGCAATGCTCGATTTGGAGCGAGATTCTCGAAGATAATTTGGTAATCTTCTTCCACTCGCATTTATCTTCATTTTGATTGTAGCTTTGTAGAGTATGGACATGTATAGAATTGGGTTTGAGTTTTGAATTTCTAGAGATTTTTGGGTTGTTGTGTTTAAGGAGTATTTATGGTGTTTTTGTTGAGGATTTATGGTGTCTTAGGTGTTGGGATTGTTATTCTGGGGTTCTAGCACGAAAAACGCAATTTTTTGGATGGTACAGAGCTCGCCGATCGATCGGCAAGGGGGGCCGATCGATCGCGCGATGTTGGGCAAAATTTGACGACGATGAACAGTACGCTCAATCGATCGATCGCGGCGTTGGGCGATCGATCGAGTAGTCTCGCCGATCGATCGTGCGTGAGCAAAAAGTGTTGCAAAATTTATGTGGCTCTCGATCGATCGAGAGCTCTTGGCCGATCGATCGAGAGGTCGAGTTTATTGATAAATATTGGTTTGTTAACTGATGCATGCTTCGCTCGAGTCTTTTAAATGATTAATCATGATTTGATGATGTATTTGGAGGTTGAATACGTGCTTGAGTATGTGATTGTGTGCACATAATTAATTGTGAGTTATTAACTGTGTTTAACGAATAATTCATCGGATCTCGGGGCAAAGGCAAGATTGGCTCTTGCTATTGGGTTATAAGGTACATATAACGTACACGCATAGTTTTATATATTATTATCATTGTTGAATGAATAATATATTATTGTTGCAATGAGTTGGCATTGTTGAGAATTATGTGATGTCGCTATTTAGCGAGCAATAGTTATGATGTTGTCGTTGTTGAGTGAAAATCGGTTATGATGTCGCCGCTGTTGAGCGAGCGATGGGATATGATTTAATAGAATTGTGAAATCATTGTTGAGATATATGTGATATCTGTAAATCATTAGTGTAATGATTTAATTATTCGATTATGAAATTGGCGGTTTGTGTAAAGTTAATCAATGTAATGATTAACTGATTTTGGAAGTTTGATGGTTTTGGCTATTGTGAGAACAGTAACAGCGTGGGAGATCTCATATGATGATAATACTATAGAGGGAGTATCTTTTAAATTTACAGCATTTTATTCTGTAAATTATGAATTGTGATATTGATGTTATGGGGATTGTGAGATTGATATGCTCACCACGTGTGGGACTGTTTCTGTTGGGACAGGTAGAACATGTACATCATTCGATCTGGAGTTGAGTTCGAGCTGTTGATTGAAAATCCAGGGATGAGGTACCGATGCTGGTATTTGTTGGGATATGCCGTAAGACAATGATTGTTTATGACATACAATGTATTATGATTTTATGAATGACAAATCATTATTATATATTATTCGAATATCTGTGCAATATAAATTGATATATAAGTTAATGTCCTTAGAATAATATTGTATTATTCTTAAAGATTGTCCCTAGTCAAGTATTATCATAAATAAGGATAATGATAATACATTGAGACTAGTATGTTTTGATTGATGAATTGTTCATGGATATGAGATATCAAATCAACACATGGGTACATGTTAGAGAACAATGTACTGGACAGACCCACCATGAGAATGCTACATGGATAGTTATATGAGTGTCATAAGCAATTCTCATAGTGATAATAATGTATGTAATTCTTACGACTTGAGATCATCAGAGATCCCAACATAAGGAGTTATGTATCTTGATATTGTCAAACATTACCTGTAACAGGGTAAACTATAAAGGCAACTATTGGATACACTACGAATTATGTAGAGGGATGTTGATTGATCAAGATAGGATTTGTCCCTCCTATATAACAGGAGAAGTGTTTGGGCCCTTGATCAAGTAAGACTAAAATGCATGGCAGTGCTCGAATGAGTCGATATGTGATATCGAGCTTATTCGTTTATTCTAGTTCTACTTGGGGATCAAGAAATAGAGTTGAATATACGAGTGTGACTATTCGATGACTCGTGTTCAATCTTAAACACATGGACAAAGGGATTAAGTTACATGGTTAATATTATCACAAGTTCTAAAGGTTATGTCGAGTCAAGGACATTCTTGTAATTTGGGTAGCCTTGATGTGTTGCTAGATACCGCTCATTGCTTGTGACGTAAAATGAGATTTTATGTCACTGCCAACATTACAAGATCCTATCGGGTCGCACAAAAGATTAAATCGATAAAGGGAATTAAATTCATTGGATGAATTAATTAATTAAGAAGAGTCTTAATTACATGATTATAAGGATTTAATTAAATCATGGGTTTGGGCCCATGAGGCTTTGTGAAAACCTTTAATTAAATCATATATAATGATAAGAAGGTGATTAATTGTAATCATTCCTTGATATCACAATTCATAAAAACCTAAACCTACACTCACACTCTCGGCCGCCTCCTTCTTCTTCAATGGTCACGGCCGCCGCCTTCTTCTTGGAGGAGTTGATTGGTAGTCGTTGATCGGTTTTGAACCGAGAGTTTGGTTTTGGTTCAAGAATAAGTCTAGCAACTTGTTCTTGAACGTCCCTTGTTCGATTTAATCGTGTGGATACCATATAGGCAAGACCTTGAAGGTGTTGCTCGTGACTCGGAATTCGTTGGACGTGGTGCTTCGTGGATTCTGCTCAAACACGCTACAAGGGTGAGACTCTTATTATCTCTAATCCGATATGACCACTTTGTATAGATCCCCGGTTCTAGTAATCCAAATTTTAAATTCCGCTGCGTTGTATGCTTGTTGGATTACTTAAGTGGTATCAGAGCCGTGTATAAAGCTCATATCGGATTTATGTGGTTAATTGTTTAATCATATTTAGATTTGTATTGCATGCTAATAAAACTGTATATAATCATATATGATATGAGTAAATCGAGTTTGTGTAATTATCGTAAAATTATATTTGATATAATTGATGTTTATTCTAAATGATACATGAAGGCGCAAAACCGAGCCCATAGCATGAGATGGTTCGGCCACCACCATCACAAATGACACACGGCTGCCACATGAGGGCTAGGGTTTTCGAACCCTTGGCTCGAGATGGTTTAGCCGTTGTGGCTAATAATTGTGCATGGAAAGGTCGAAACATGGCTAGGGTTTAGAACCCTCCTCTTGGCTCGAAAATGTTTGATTATCGGCGCATGACTCACGATAAATGATGGGTGACGGCTAAGGCCACATGAGGGCTAGGGTTTTCGAACTCATTGGCTCGAGATGGTCAAGCCGCCAACGTCATGAATCGTGCATGAAAGGCCGAGAACTAAAACAAAATTTCGAACCATTATGGCTCGTGACGGCTAGGGTTTCGAACCCAAAATGGCTCACGCCGCCGTCCAAGTTTGTTAGGGTTTCGAACCCTCATGGTTGGATGTGGACTTTTGGGCTAAGGTTCCGTGACATGTGATGTCCCGAGTGTACGATAAAATTTATTTTACAGTTTTATTGGGATTAAATTTTAAAATGTTTAGAATTTAATCTATTAATTGTTATTGCATGTTATATATGTTGTTTGAGCATGTCGCATGGTTATAGCCCTATAACCTATTAGATAGGATTTGTGAATGTGTTATTTAATACGGTCTGCGATGTCGTGCCTTCTCTATTTTTCTGAATGTATTCCCTCCCCTATGCTCCCCCTCGAATGTAACTCGAGGAATTCTCTAAATCATGTAATTGTTATATAGTTTAGTTAGAATTTTATTGATGGAGATCAATGAAGATGGACAAAGGTGCCGGGATGAGTAGGCCATTCACAAAAGGGAGCCAAAGAGGTGCTTGGAGAAGTTACCTTAGGTTGACCTTTAGGATTTTCTCATTGGCTTGAGAAAATCATTAGATGGGGTTATAACCATGTCACGTTTACTTTATGTTGATGTATGAGATGCATGTTTACTGTTTTATTTAATATTGATGCTTATATATATATGTAGATATGTATATATTCATATATGTACCGGACATATTTTCAATTTTAATAAAATCATGAGATCAATAAATCCCTCTTATAATATTAAGTTTAAGATGCCTTCCAATTAAAAATACTCGTCAAGACTTCGATTGAACATGTGTGGGTTTGCCAAAGCAAAGCACCGTGACAATCTTAGTAAGGCGCGAAAGGATAAATGTGATATCCGTATTATTTTAAAAATTGGGTTCGACTTAACTAGCGTTATCTCAATAGGATTGGGAACCTAGAGGCATGGGGTTGGATAATAATTCATTAGATGAATTTGAACAAAGCGTTGTTCGTCCAGTCATCCAAGAATTACATGTGATGTAATTGACAAAGTGTTGTCTACCTAAATAACCGAGTCTTGGGCGATTATCCAAAGCTAACTCAAGATTAAGTGAAATATGGATCTTGGCCCACTAAAGTTTTCGAATATTGATAATTTTTAAACAAAATAGTGGGAGTGTCATTTAATATAAGACCATAGTAAATGATTAAAATCATAAACTTATTTTGCATATTTATATTGTAGATATCCATGGCAACCAACAACAATACTAGCACATTATCATTGCGATCGGTCCTTGAGAAGGACAAACTTAATGGGACAAATTTCCTAGACTGGTATAGGAATTTGAGGATTGTCCTCAAGCAAGAAAAGAAGCAATATGTCCTTGAGGAACCCTTACCTGCTGAGGAACCTCCCTTGACGGCTGCTAAAGCCGATAAAGATGCTTACAAGAAGTATCAAAATGACGCACTTGATGTTGGGTGCCTTATGCTTGCCACCATGAACTCTGAGCTTCAGAAGCAACATGAGGAAATGGAGGCGTTCGATATGATCGAGCATCTAAAACAACTGTACCAACAACAAGCAAGACAAGAGATGTATGATGTCTCTAAAGCGTTGTTCCAGTGTAGAATGGTAGAATGAAGTCTAGTTGGAACTCATGTACTCAAGATGATTGGGTATATTGAGAATCTGGAGAAGCTGGGTTTTTCTTTGGACCAAGAGTTGGCCACTGATGTGATCTTGCAATCGTTGCCTGAAAGCTTCAGTCAATTTGTCTTAAATTACAATATGATTGAAATTGAAAAGACTCTACCACAGTTACTTGGCATGCTTAGAACTTTTGAAGCAAATAGCAAGAAGTCTAAGCCTACAAGTGTTCTTATTGTGAATAAGAGCAAAGGAAAGACTAAAGCTAAGCGCTTCAAGAAGAACAAGAAGGTCCTTGTTAAGTCTAAGCCACATGCTTCTGCACTAAAGCCAAAGGGAGGAGTGGCAAAGGAAGGGAACTGTTTCCATTGCAGTGAGACAGGTCATTGGAAAAGGAACTGCAAAGTTTATCTGGAGGATCTTAAGAAGACGAAGGGAAGTGTGACTTCCACTTCAGGTATTTTTGTTATAGAAGTCAATTTATCTACTTCTTCATCATGGGTATTAGATACTGGATGTGGATCTCACATTTGTGTAAATGTGCAGGATCTCAAAAGGAGTAGGATGTTGGCGAAAGGTGATGTTGATCTCCGAGTTGGAAATGGAGCAAGAGTTGCTGCATTAGCTATAGGAGATTATTGTTTAGCTTTACCTTCTGGTTTATCGTTGATTTTGAAAGACTGTTATTTTGTGCCATCTATTACTAAAAACATTATTTCTATTTCTTGTTTGGACAAGTGTGATTTTCATTTATGATAAAGGACAACTGTTGTTCTATTTATTTAAATGATATGTTTTATGCTAGTGCACAAATGATTAATGGTCTTTATGTATTAAATCTTGATATGCCTGTCTATAACATAAATACTAAAAGGATTAAAAATAATGATTGTAATCCAACTTATCTCTGGCATTGTCGCTTGGGCCACATAAACGAGAACCGCATATCGAAACTTCATAAGGATGGAGCATTAGATTCATTTGATTTTGAATCATATGAAACATGCAAGTCTTGTTTAATGGGCAAGATGACTAAAGCCCCATTCAAGGGACATGTTGAAAGGGCAAATGTTTTATTGGAACTAATACATAGTGATGCATGTGGACAAATAAGCACACATGCTAGAGGTGGTTTTCAATACTTCGTTACATTTACTGATGACTTCAGTAGATATGGGTAGTGTACCTAATGAAACATAAACATGAAACCTTTGAAAAGTTCAAGGATTTCAAGAATGAAGTACAAAACCAACTTGGTAAAAGTATCAAAATCCTTCGATCGGATCGAGGAGGTGAATACCTTAGCCAAGAGTTTCATGACTATCTAAATGAGTGTGGGATAGTCTCACAACTCACTCCTCCGTATACTCCACAATGGAATGGTGTATCCGAGAGGAGAAATCGAACCTTGTTGGACATCGTTAGATCAATGATGAGTCATGCAGATCTTCCGATATCCTTTTGGGGACATGCTTTAGAAACAACAATATTTATACTGAACCGTGTTCCATCTAAATCAGTAGAAAAGACACCATATGAGATATGGACTGGGAAGCGTCCTAGTATGTCTTTTATGAAGATTTGGGGTTGTGATGCTTTCGTGAGACGTAACGTCTCTAACAAACTTGGACCCAAATCTGATAAGTGTTTATTTGTGGGGTATCCTAAGGAAACGAAAGGATACTATTTCTATTATCCCACCAAGAACAAAGTAGTTGTTGCTCGGACTGGTGTCTTTCTTGAAAGATAATTTTGTTGGGGTTCAACAATTGCCTCTGCTTTGTGATCGGTCGAACACGTGGCGCTTGTGCCAGTGTATGGTTGAAAAGATTGATGTTGCGCCATTACCCTTAACTATAGTTATTGGTAAAGCGGTAAGCGCTCGATCCTACAATTGGTATCAGAGCCAAGGTCGCGTGTTCGATTCCCATGAGTTGCAGAGAGTGCAATTATTGGGGGAGGGATTGTTGGGGTTCAACAATTGCCTCTGCTTTGTGATCGGTCGAACACGTGGCGCTTGTGTCAGTGTATGGTTGAAAAGATTGATGTTGCGCCATTACCCTTAACTATAGTTATTGGTAAAGCGATAAGCGCTCGATCCTACAAATTTATTTCTAGAAAAATCAGTGGGAGACAAATAGAACTTAGTGAAGTTCAACCACAAGAAAACATTGAACATGATATTGAGATGGAAACAGAGCAGACACCACAAGCTGTTGTGGATAAAGTGCCTGCTCAAGAGACACAAGCCCAGTGCAAGTCTGTAAGAGAACACCGGGAGCCACAGAGATATGGATTTCTTGTGACTCAACAAGGTGACCTACTACTTATTGATGAGGATGAGCCGTCATCTTATCAACAAGCTATAATGGGCACTGATTCTGAGAAATGGCAAGAAGCCATGAAATCTGAAATGGAATCCATGTATGCAAACCAAGTATGGACTTTGGTTGACCCACCTGAAGGGGTGAGACCCATAGGGTGCAAATGGATTTTCAAGAAAAAGACCGACATGGATGGTAATGTACAAACCTATAAAGGTCGACTGGTTGCTAAAGGTTTCAAACAAATTCATGGTATTGACTATGATGAAACTTTTTCACCAGTTGCCATGATTAAATCCATTAGGATCTTACTTGCGATAGCTGCATTTCATGATTATGAAATCTGGCAGATGGATGTCAAAACAGCTTTCCTTAATGGAAATCTGCTTGAGGATGTGTACATGACACAGCCCGAGGGTTTTGTCGATCCAAAGGATGCTGGAAAGATATGCAAGCTACAACGATCCATTTATGGATTGAAGCAAGCTTCTCGGAGTTGGAATCTTCGTTTTGATGATGCAGTCAAAGAGTTTGGTTTCATCAAAAACGTAGATGAACCTTGTGTCTACAAGAAGGTCAGTGGGAGCATAATTATCTTCCTAATATTGTATGTAGATGACATACTTCTAATTGGGAATGATATCCCTGCCTTACAATCTGTAAAGATTTGGCTAGGGAATTGCTTTTCTATGAAAGACTTGGGTGAAGCCACCTATGTATTAGGAATCAAGATCTATAGAGATAGATCGAGAAGATTACTTGGCCTAAGTCAAAGTACATACATAGACAAAGTGCTAAAACGGTTTAGCATGCAAGAATCTAAGAAAGGATTCGTGCCTATGACACATGGAATACATCTCTCGAAGGATCAGTGTCCTTCAACACCAGATGAGAGACAACGCATGAGTAAGATTCCATATGCATCAGCTATTGGATCTATCATGTATGCCATGATATTACTCGTCCCGATGTCTAGTATGCTTTGAGCATGACGAGCAGATATCAAGTTGATCCAGGTGAAAGTCACTGGATTGCAGTCAAGAACATCCTGAAGTACTTGAGAAGAACTAAGGATACATTCTTGATTTATGGAGGTGAGGAAGAGCTCAATGTAATTTGTTACACTGATGCAAGTTTCCAAACCGACAAAGATGATTTTCGATCGCAATCAGGATATGTGTATTGCCTAAATGGAGGTGATGTGAGATGGAAGAGTTCAAAGCAAGAAACGGTAGCCGATTCTACAACGAAAACTGAGTACATTGCTGCCTCAGATGCAGCAAAGGAAGCTGTTTGGATCAGGAAGTTCATTTCTGAACTTGGAGTGGTGCCTAGCATTAAGGATCAGATAGAACTCTATTGTGACAACAATGGAGCGATCGCATTGGCTAAGGAATCTAGATCTCACCAAAGATCCAAGCACATACTTCGGCGCTTTCATTTCATTCGAGAAATCTTTGAAAGGGGAGATGAAAAAATATGCAAAGTACCAACAGATGATAATGCATCTGACCCATTGACGAAGCCACTGTCACAGCAGAAGCATCATCGTCATACTAGATCTCTAGGCATTAGGTATATGTCTGATTGGTCTTAGTGCAAGTGGGAGATTTGTTGGGATATGCCATAAGACAAGTCATTAGATGATTGTTTATGACATACAATGTATTATGATTTTATGAATGGCAAATCATTATTATATATTATTTGAATATCTGTGCAATATAAATTGATATATAAGTTAATGTCCTTAGAATAATATCGTATTATTCTTAAAGATTGTCCCTAGTCAAGTATTATCATAAATAAGGATAATGATAATACATTGAGACTAGTATGTTTTGATTGATGAATTGTTCATGGATATGAGATATCAAATCAACACATGGGTACATGTTAGAGAACAATGTACTGGACAGACCCACCATGAGAATGCTACATGGATAGTTATATGAGTGTCATAAGTAATTCTCATAGTGATAATAATGTATGTAATCCTTACGACTTGAGATCATCAGAGATCACAACATAAGGAGTTATGTATCTTAATATTGTCAAACGTTACCTGTAACAGGGTAAACTATAAAGGCAACTATTGGATACACTACGAATTATGTAGAGGGATGTTGATTGATCAAGATAGGATTTGTCCCTCCTATATAACAGGAGAAGTGTTTGGGCCCTTGATCAAGTAAGACTAAAATGCATGGCCGTGCTCGAATGAGTCGATATGTGATATCGAGCTTATTCGTTTATTCTAGTTCTACTTGGGGATCAAGAAATAGAAATTGAATATACGAGTGTGACTATTTCATGACTCGTGTTCAATCTTAAACACATGGACAAGGGGATTAAGTTACATGGTTAATATTATCACAAGTTCTAAAGGTTATGTCGAGTCAAAGACATTCTTGTAATTTGGGTAGCCTTGATGTGTTGCTAGATACCGCTCATTGCTTGTGACGTAAAATGAGATTTTATGTCACTGCCAACATTACAAGATCTCATCGGGTCGCACAAAAGATTAAATCGATAAACGGAATTAAATTCATTGGATGAATTAATTAATTAAGAAGAGTCTTAATTACATGATTATAAGGATTTAATTAAATCATGGGTTTGGGCCCATGAGGCTTTGTGAAGCCTTTAATTAAATCATATATAATGATAACAATGTGATTAATTGTAATCATTCCTTGATGTCACAATTCATAAAAACCTAAACCTACACTCACACTCTCGGCCGCCTCCTTCTTCTTCAAGGGTCTCGACCGCCGCCTCCTTTTCTTCAAGGGTCACGGCCGCCGCCGATTTCTTGGAGGAGTTGATTGGTAGTCGTTGATCGGTTTTGAACCGAGAGTTTGGTTTTGGTTCAAGAATAAGTCTAGCAACTTGTTCTTGAACGTCTCTTGTTCGATTTAATCGTGTGGATACCATAGAGGCAAGACCTTGAAGGTGTTGCTCGTGACTCGGAATTCGTTGGACGTGGTGCTTCGTGGATTCTACTCAAACACGCTACAAGGGTGAGACTCTTATTATCTCTAATCCGATATGACCACTTTGTATAGATCCCCGGTTCTAGTAATCCAAATTTTAAATTTCGCTGCGTTGTATGCTTGTTGGATTACTTACAGTACATTACTTATTCAATGCTCGCATGTGAGCATTCTTATGTGTATATGGATTGTATAAAGATTGTTAGATTTTTGTTTTTATTTATGATTGTATGCAATTAATTATGGAGTATTACATGTTGAATTGAGAATATGAAATTGGTGCATTGTACTATATACGTAGATAATGAGTCATATTTCTTTTCATCCTTTGGGGTATTTTATTAATTTACCATGGGGCGCATATGCTTTGAGATACTTGAACTACAATGAAAAATAATATAACTAATATTTAGGCCCATTTATAAAACTAGAGCAATTAATTCTAATATTTTTACCATTTTAGTGATTGTATCTCCTTGTTCAAGATAATCTTCGGATTTGATATACAGATTTGGTATATTAAAATTATTATTATAATTTTATATCTGTCGAGACAGTATTGTGTATAAAGATATTCATATATGTACCTTTGTTGGGGTTTTGTCGGACTCTAACCCGAAATGTCCAAAAGAGAGATATGACCTTTTTTTGTTGGGTTATTCTGATTGTATTTATTAGATGCATTCTCTTAAAGTTGTGTAGTTATTTTCATAATTAATAAACAAATAGACCACATACAATGTAGGGTAATTTATTTAAATAACCTTAAAAAAATAAGTAATTTCAAAAATAACCCGAAAAATGAAAACATTTAAAAAGTAACCTAACCCGCCAACTGGGTTGGCGTGTCCAGTTGGTCACGCCAACTCAGTTGGCGTCACCGAATAAAATATTGGTCACGCCAACTGAGTTGGTGTGATCAATTTAAATTATATAGTCACGCCAACTGAGTTGGCGTGACCTTTGTTTTTTTCGGTCACGCCAACCCAGTTGGCGTGACCATTATTTCACGCCAACTGGAGCTGCAAGTTGGCGTGAATAATTATTGGTCACGCCAACTGAGTTGGCGTGACCAATTAATATCACAGGTCACGCCAACTCAGTTGGCGTGACCAATTAATGGTCACGCCAACTGAGTTGGCGTGACTTGGTGTTATAAGATTTACCCTTCTTCTTCGGCAACCTCTTCGGCAATTACAGTCTAAATTTTCTTCCCAACCTCCAAGTTACAATCGTTTTTCTCTCATTTTGCTTCCAGTCACTTCATAGTTTCAGAATTTAGAGGTAAAAATCATGTCGCCGTGTATTAATTTCTATCACACTTTTTCGCTGCCATCCACCGCCCCGCCCCGCCGTCCGCCGCCCCCCCCCCCCCCCCCGCCGTCCGCCGTCCCACCGCCGTCTGCTGCCTCCGTCGGCCGCTGTCGCCGTCGCCGGTTGCTGATGGCTGGTGGTTGTCGGCGGTAGCATATATGCCTCGTCATGTTTTATCAGTTTTAATTTATTTTGTTTACTTTATGTTGTCTATATGTACTAATATATTTTTTGTTTCATATAATAGGATGGATCCGATGACCGTACCAGGCCCGATCGATGATCATCTGTTGTCATTGCAGTCATGTCATCGTTCTGAAGATGTATGGGCAGGTGATATTGATCGGCCTTTGCGTGTGAGAAATCCGAGCAGCTATTCTTGGGATCTTTACCCATTAGACACACGTGTTGTAAGTATGTTATATGAGTTTGGGTTTTATGGTGTATATAGGTGTAATAAGATTACCATTGACCCTCATCTAATCACGGCGTTAGTAGAGAGATGGCGTCGTGAAACGCATACATTCCATTTGAGATCTGGAGAGGCGACTATTACACTGCAAGACATTGCAGTTATTTGGGGTCTGCCAATAAATGGTCTTGCAGTGTCAGGTACCAATTTTGATAAGTCAATACCCGAGTGGCAAGAATATTGTGATCGTCATTTGGGATTTACACCAGATCCGGGTCACTTTAAAGGTGCATGTTTGTTAATGTCTGCGTTGAGTCATCATTTAATAGTAAATCGCATCCATTTGCATAGTACGGCGGATGAGGTTGCTAAATATGCACGATGTTGTGCATTATTAATGATAGGTGGGATTATGTGCCCCGATAGCTCCGGCAATACTGTAAAATTATTGTACATACAGAAATTAGAAGATATCAGTTCTGTTGGTAATTTTAGCTGGGGTAGTGCTGTGCTGGCATTCTTATATCGTGAGTTGTGCACTTCGTCGGAGAGAGGGAAAAAAGTAATATGTAGTGCATTACCACTCCTACAGGTAATCGTTACCTTTATTTTAAAATATTGAAAAAATATATCTTGCATATTTAATTTATATTCTTCATGTTAATGTTTTAGATTTGGGCATGGTCCCGGCTCGAAAGTTTAGCTCCTCAACTAGGACGCCTGAGAATTGATATTGGGCCAATACCAATCGACGAGGACAATTACTTACCTGTTGCTCCATATGGTGCAAGGTGATGTATTACAAATTATTTTGCAATGTATAATATTATATTTAATATTTTGTTATATAATTTATGTTGTTTTATGATGATTATGAGTACACAGGTGGACATGTAAAGTAAGATTTACAGAAACTGGCACACATTCATTACGAATTATTAGGGACATCCTTGACCAGCAGCCATTAAGCCAAGTAATTTTATTTTTTATATTCATGTATAAAACATAATATTCTTTGAACATTATTTTAATATAATACTATATTTGTAGTTTAATTGGCAGCCGTACCCTGATGATTATATTGAAGGACTGCATACTGAGTTATGGACATACAGCGGCCCACTGATTTTGTATGACATAGTTGAGATGCATCGTCCTGAGTGGGTTTTTCGTCAATTCGGCATGGTACAAAACATCCCACCAGATCCACGGTCAGGGGATGATATATTACATGCAGTTAACCGCAGGGGTAAAACAAATAATGACTGGTCTGCACATCATAGGCGGTACATGACTATATGGGTTAATGCACATGCTCATACCGTGCACAGCCCGCGATATGAGTCAGCTGGACAGGGTGTAATTGTCGGGTACAATGACTGGTATGGACGAGTAACACGTAGATTCATTGGCCATCAACGACAATTTGTGGAGGCTGGTTATCAACATGGAGATGGCCCGGCATGGCAACATGTTGTATGTTGCTTTATTACATATGTATTACAAATTTGAAAATTGTGTTTAGATTTAAGTACTTAATAAATGTTCACTCATTTCAGATTGATCAGCTGTCGCAATTAACAGTTACCTGCGACCGTAATATCGCTGAGGAACAATCCATAGGGGCGTACATGGATGCATTTAGTGATGTCAGAAATGTCATACAAAATGTGTTGCACGTGGCACAGGAAAGACGCGATATAAACTTTCCGCCCTACGAAGAGGGACATGCGACTCAGGGTGAACAAGTACAGCCGATGCATTTGAGTGATGAAGAACAAGTACAGTCGATGCATGCCGTTGTTGGAGATGCTGGCCCATCAAGCTATGTCCCGACATATTTGCCAGGTCCCTCTTCGTCATATATGCCAGGTCCCTCTTCGTCATATGCCAGTGACATGTACGCAGATTATTATACTCCTGGACCACTGCATCAGTTGTATGACCAAACGCATTTCACGCCTCATCAACCCATGTACTCACAAGAACAAACCAGCCCAGATGTTAATATTAGATTCCCCGAGATATATGCATCGATGTCACCACAATTTGACGTGTCACCGGTTGGGTTCCCTAATTTGTCACCTGATGTTCAGCTGGACGATGTACCTGTTGTGCAAGATGACCAGCCCATTCAGGAAGGACGCGGTCAGAGACGGAAACAGCCACGTCGTTGTGGTACTGGAGGGGCATTATAGAGTTTTAGCCTTCATATATGTAGTCATGTTTGCCTATTGTGAATCTTAGTATTAAATGTAATGAATGTACTTCCATATGAATGTCTTATTTGATGTGTGACAATAACAATAACACAATAACAATAACAATAACAATAACAATAACAATATCAAACAACAATTACAACTTTATCGGTTTTGGGAACTCGATGCCATATGTCGTCTTGCCCGGGCTTCAGGCCAATCCATCTCATTTTGCATGCGTGTTGTTCGGTCTCGACCTTGTCTTCTTATAGTACGCAAGGTGGAATTGTGGTACAGTTCGAATGACGGGGTTTCCCAATACTGCTCTCCCCATAATGGCTCAAATTGACCTTGATATGTGCTCCAATATTCTTGCATATTATAATACTCATTGACAAATGTTTTTGCGTTTATGCCATAAGCTCGACATACTTGTATCACATGTGAGCAAGGAATCCCAAATTCTTTCCACTTCCCACAAGAACATTCCCTTGATTTGAGCTTCACAACATGAGTATTACCCCCACGTCCAACTTGCATCCTTGTGATAACTGAGGCTGTTAGATGCCTTCGATCAAACATCTGAACTTCATGTTGAATGGAGTGAAGATCAGCCCGAGCATATTTTTCAAAAGCATAATCCGGCCATTCTTGATTATTTTCGATCATTCTATCCGCTTTTTTCACTCGCTCCAAAAAATAATGCACACAACGATCGAATGTTAACTGTACAATGGCAGTGATTGGAAGGCGACGTGCACCTTTCATGACTCCATTTATGCACTCCGACATATTTGTTGTTAGGATACCACAACGCCATCCTTCATCATGAGCAAGTGTCCACTGAGACTTATCAATCCGATTCAGGTAATCAAAAGCCCTTGGTTCAATGGTTTTGATCTCTTCCATCGTACGCTCAAATTTTATCAGTTGATTTTCTGATCCAGCTTTCCAACACAAGTCTTTTAAGTGCACATTTTTGAAACGACTATTAAAGTTTGAGCAAAGATGCCTCAAACAAAATCGATGCACTCCACGGGGGGGTTTAAAGTTGGGGATACAGTCGGCTGCTGCAATAAGGCCCGGATGTCGATCAGAAATCAAACACACGCCGTCAGATTCTCCAATAATGTGTTTGCTAACCATCTCCAAGAACCATTTCCATGACAAAAAGTTCTCTTCATCGACAATTGAAAATGCCAGCGGTAACACTTGATTATTCGCGTCCATGGAGACAGCAATCAACATCTTATGCTGATATTTTACATACAGATGTGTGCCATCCACTGTAATAACTTGACGACAGTGGCGGAAACCATCTATACACGGTTGGAAGGCCCAGAAAACATAACTCAAAGTTTTATCTCTTGGTCTTGCATTATCAAGATGATCCCACTCCACGACTGTGCCTGGGTTCCATTTTTTCAAAGCTCCCATATAGAAAGGTAATTTGTTGACCGAGCTCTCCCAGGTTCCATACACGTTCCGTATTGCACGTTTCAAACTATGCCAGCCTTTTGCATATGATATTTCAAAGCCATACTTATCTTTCACTGTTTGAATCACATACTTGATTTCATAAGCTGGATCACGACGAACGATTCCCAATAACAAGCTAGCAATCATATTCTTATCCAAGTTCGAATGATCAAGCGACAGCTCACTCAGCAGACAAGTGTGAGGACCACCATATTTGGTTATTTTGAATAACCCAACTTTTTTATCCAAACATGCACGCAGGTACCATCTGCAAGGTATATCCTCTGTACCGTGTTTGCATATTACTTTCCACAATGTTTTTCACTCTTAACAACATGGTACTCACGTTTTGCAACACGTACTGAATAATCCTTCACAGCTGCCTGCAGATGAAATTTATCTTTGAAGACCATGTTGCGATGGATTTCACCTTTGGAGTAATCATAAAAACTCCCCCAACGGCCTGTTGGATTGTCCATCGAATCTCCAAAAACTTCTGGATGTGTCATGGAAAAGAATGGGATTGTTGGATAAAGATTATGATCATTTGTCATGGTTGGTGCCCCCTCCTCTTGGTTTTCAACCGCTTCTGCCATCACACCAATATCAACTTCATCATCATCAGCATCAGTCTCATCATCAGATGGAATCCCCTCTGGTTCAGAATTAATTTGATCACCAAAATCAGCAAAACTGTCTGCTCGTGGCTCAGCAGGCAACATTATCAACATCTACTGGATGATCATCTCGGTCTCCACCACTATATGAACCCTCAGCTTGATGTCGAGCAACAGACGTCTCTAGAATAACAGATGTCGTCAATCCTTCTGAAAAACTGCCACTCATTGGCATTTCTGGAACATAATCATAATTCCTTGGTTCTGCTTGTATATAAAATTCCAAGCAACTATGACCCTGTTCTGAATCAAGTAGCCATGCTAAATTGTAATCATCATCTATGGGTAAAATAGTCTGACGTAACCCCGAAAAATCTTTGAACATATGCCTAGCATATAATTTCAAAAGAAACTGGTTGCGATCGAACCCAGTGATATCATATATTTTATCTAATAATTGTAGAAAATTAATTGTACGCCGTATAGTTGTACCTCTTGATGGACCACGATCATATCGGACGAACTCAGAATCTTGTATAATATTACCCCCCCAATAAAATAAAACTTGAATAGACATATTTTGATAACTACAGAAAACTATTACTAGTAGCTAATAAAATCTTTTCTGATGTAGAAGATCAGCTAAAGCTGCAACTACAGAGCATAATCAGAATTTTATCATATAATAAAAATATTAAAAGAGATTTGTGAATTGGTGAGAAAACTAAGAGGCGGACGGTTTTATTTATAGCACATTTAGTGCCGCCAACTCAGTTGGCGGCACTATTATAATAATGTCACGCCAACTCAGTTGGCGTGACCCTATAAAACAAAGGTCACGCCAACTCAGTTGGACGGGTAAGATTACTTTTTAAATGTTTTCAGATTTCGGGTTATTTTTGTAATTATTTGTTTTATTCAGGTTATTTAAATAAATAACCCTACAATGTATGTACATAACAAGAATCACTTTGAGAGTGAGTAGGGGCCTAGGTGGGGTAATACCATAATAAACAATTCGCTTCGCTGATTTCTAAAATATCTTTTTACATGCGCATAGAATGTAACATGATTGAAGTTATGACACTAGCTCAATAGTTAAAAGCTCACTTTTATTTTAAAGAGACTTAGATTCGAATCTCATAGTGTTCGAAAAAAAAAATTAATACCTCCTCTTCTAAAAAAAATAAATAATAACCTGATTGATTCTCAAGTTTTGTTAATTTATTACATTTCCCTTGATAATTTGAAACAGGTATGTCTTTTTTCAATTTATATTTTTTTCATAAATTATTATTATATATTGTTAATCTTTTTTGTCCCATCTTCACGAATTATTTTTTTCCCTTGAGTGCCATCTGATAACTTCTCTGCAGTCAACTAGATCGTTGCAATATCTGCATGTCAGTTCTCCATTTGGTATGGTCTTCATAAGAACTGCAGCTCACCAATGATCATTGGTGTTATACCCGAGAATTAATGGTGTTAATCTCGGTGTGGTAATAATCCTTAATGGATTTTATTTGTGGCAATTTTGAATTAATTGCGGTTTCGAGACTCTCGAGGATTTTAAATCCGATATTTGGAGTCGTTGGATCCAAAGGATGAGATTGTATTCTCATCGTGGTGATAACCTTGGAATTTGGTCTTTGGTGGGATTTGGGGTCCGGAGTACTTTGTACTGGGCTGATGATGGAAATAGAGTTTGGGAGGTAATTATTGAAAACATATGATATTTAATGAATCATGATGTATTTGTGGAGGAGTCGGTATTTTGGAGCTTTAGAGCTATATATACCAAGTGGACTCGGTATTCCGTCATTTTGGACGGATTCCCTCTCTCTCCCTCTCTCTCTATGAGTCCAAACCCTTTCCCCATTTCCCTCTTTTCTCCCTTGGAGGAGAAATCGTTGGTGGCTTGGCTCGGGAGCCGGATTTCTCGAAGATAATCAGGTATTCATCTTCCCTCGTCATTGTCTTCGATTTGGTAGTAGTATTGTTGATTTTGGTTGGGTATTAATGTTAGATTTTGATTTGTGGATTTTGGGTAAAAATCTTAAAGTTTGTTGTTGGAGTTTTTATTGAGTTTAAGGGTGTATTTGAGGTGTTGAAGGTGTATGGGGTGTTGGTTTTGAGTTTGGGTGTGAAAAACACCATGGAAGCTCGAATTTTTCAGAAAATCGTAGGTGGCGATCGATCGCTGAGGAGTGGCGATCGATCGCGAGGAGCAATTCATTTTTGGGTGACGATGAACAGTGCAGGCGATCGATTCGTGGTCTAGGCGATCGATCGCGAGCAGGTTGGCGATCGATCGCGTGGGTTGGCGATCGATCGCGAGAAGGCGATTTTGGCCACTGGACAGAGGCGATCGATCGCCGCTCGTAAGGTTTTGTTTTTTTGGAAATTTTGGAAAAATGTCAGGATTTTGAAATCGAGGTTTAAGTGGCCTGTTTCTGGGGCAATGTCTACATTCCAATGGGAATGTTATACTTTTAAAATGGATTGGTTGGAGCCAACGGTTGGGTTTTTGGCTATCTATTAACTTATAATATGGAATATTTTGGGTATTATGCATGCTTAGCCGGGGGGCTTTTATTTTAGTAATCATCATGGATGGACGATAAGTTTGGAAGTTGTGAACGTGCTTGTACACGTGTTTCCATGCCTATGTTTAATTGTGAGTTATTTGCATGTTAGCACTTAACTCATCGGGTCGTGGGACTTAGACAAGGTTGGACTCGAGCTATGGAATTATAAGGTACGTATAACGTACGATCATAGCCTGTTACAATATTGCAACTGTGGAATGCATGGTGTATGGTATTTGAATAAATGAGCATTGAAATGTATGGTATGTGGCATCTAGAATAAATGGTTATTGAAATGCATGATATATGGTAACTATGTTAAATGTTGGGAATCATATGGTGCCGCTTTTGATCGAGCAATGATTGAGATGTTGTCGCCGTTGAACGACCATCGGTTATAACGCCGTTATTGTTGAGCGTGCGTGGGGAAAAATGCCGCTATTGTGGAGCGAGCTATGAAATGAAAATACGGAATCATTGGCAAGATACATGTGATATCTGTGATACTCCATTTGATGATTTAATCATATTTGATTGTGAAAACTGGTATATTAGGAATGGTTTTAGTTGATCAATGAGATGATCAACTGGCATTTGTGAATTTAATGGTTTGATTATTTTAAGAACATGGACAATACAGGGGATCCCGGATGAGGATGATCCCATCCAGGGAGTATCATTTTAATTCATGGCATTTACATTCTGTAAATTATGAACTGCAATATTATGATTATTGGATTGGTGGTATTGGTATGCTCACCCCGTGTGGGGGCTGTCTCTGTTGGGGCAGGTGATGCAGGTGTAGCAGCAGCTTTGGAGTTGAGCTTGGGCTGTTGATTAGATGTACTTCCAGGATCGAGGTACCATAACTGGTTGAATAAGTACATAGATCCAGAGAGTTTGGGAGGTGCTTCCAGGATTGAAGTACCAGTAACGGTATCTGGTAGAGTATTTTATACATTAGATACACGCTAGTCATTGGGTGCTCATATGTGAGTACGTTTTTACGTGTATATGGAATGTATAAATGGGCAATGACTTTTCTCTCTTCATTTATAGTTTGCATGCAATTAAATATGAAATTGCTAAATGAACTGAGAGCATGTTGGTGTATTATAAGGGTGCATGCTATGTAAGTGAACTTGGTTGGGGAATTTGAATACTATGTGGATCACATACAAGAAATTTTCTGGGTAGTATATGGTATTACACTTGCATATGACTTTTTCCCCATGATTGTATGATTATATGCACTAATGATATGGATTAATACACTAATAATGGGTTAAGGGCACGGGGGTCCTTACAATTGGCATCTGTGTATAATAACAGTTCATCCTCGACGTTTGAAATTGAAGTCTTTGTTGTTTGACATATTGTATGTGATCTTCATTCAACTCGAACTTAACATTTCTTTAAATGGACTGAATACCTTCATGTGGCTTGCTAGGTTGTTGATGAACATTCCCGCAAAATTAACAACTCTCAGAATGAAGTTGCTTTAAATCCTAAAGGTCATTCGGATATCCTTGAACTTTCTCGACAATATGATTATGCAAGATGATTCCAGATTCGTCGATCTCAATTCCAAGGAACTCGATCTGTCTTGTGGCAATTACTGCCTTCCTTTTGGAGAGCACTAATCATTCCTTATAACAAACATCTGAACAGATTTCCAAATGTTTAAGATACTCTTTCATGTTTCTTGACGCAATGAAGATGTCGCCAATAAACACGAACATCCTTGAAAATATTATCCATCTTCTTTTGATATATCTGAGGGCATTTGCCAATCCCATTGACATAACATTCCAGATATAGTGTCCCTGCGGTGTGGAGAATGTTGTGAACTTCATGCTAGCTTCCTCCATCTTAATCTGGTAAAATCTAGACTTGCAATCGAACTTAGAAAAACACTTTGGTATTTTTGATGCTATTTAACAAATGTTCTCTGCTTGGGATAAAATATCCATCGAATTCCAATATTTCGTTGATCGCTTTATAGTTGATCACCAATCTTGGCTTTCCTTGTTTAACTTCTCCATGATTCTGAAAAAAAAATCTCGGACTACTGTATGGGGAAACACCAGCTGAGATTAACTTAAGGTCAAGATGTTCCTTAAGTATTATCCGCATGTCCATCCGATCTTCCATATTCATGGGGATGAGTTTGAATTCGAACCCATTTTCTTTTCCGGCTTTCACTTTCAAAGAAGCTTTGAGCTCATTCTTGTTCTACCATGCCAGGGGATCCTCATTGTAATTCATCTGGATCTTTCTTTTCACATCTTCTAGAGTGATTTGCTCTTTTTGATGGTAGTTTCAAGTTGTTGAACCTCATCTTGTAATGCCTTCTTCAGTAACAACGGGGTTTCTGGAGTAACTTCATCATCATCATGTTCTCTGAAAGACATAGTATTAACAAAGTCAAAAGTTTGGGAATCCCTTTCACTGGGACCTTGTTGTCGAAACTACGGGACTGCTTCGCCAAATTTTCGTTGATCCTTCATTTTTGGGTATCGAAGTTTTCCTTAATCACAATGCCTGCTACGAAAATTAATGGGAAATTTTCTATGAAACGTCTCCATTAGTCTCTGGACAATAATCTTATGACCACAAAGGGTTGTGTAGATAAGCCTCCTTGTCTCGTTCTCCTGTGTAAATCGTTTGAATGTCTGTAGGAAATTGTTTCCTAGCAGCATATCAGCTCATGTATAATGGAAACAGATAGGTAGAGTCTTGACTTTGTGCCAAGTGTACCGCCTGCTCGTCCGATGATTATCTCCGCTCTCTGGACTCCTTCATTGAGAATAAGAATCTACTGGAAATGTCACTTCCGGCAATTTCTCACCAACGTCTTTGGGGAAGATATCTCGCCGGACAGTACATATTCCAGCTCCTGAATCAATATAAGCTGCAAAATATTCTGCACGATATTTCTAGTATAACATCCCGACGAAGATGTATATTGAGAATGGACTTGTGGTCATCGTATTCTGCACTCTTGTCAAATATTACCATGTTGAGTGACGAATCAATTCCTTCTTTGAAAGTTGGTTTGATGATAACTCTAATGTCTCCAATATGAATAAATGAGAGTGTCTTGCAACTTCTCTTTTCACCTTGTACTTAATATCCTGAATTTATCTGTAGGGGATTAACTGCATCTCAATTTGGTTTCTCGTGAATTCCATCGGGATCGCAAATTCACATGTTGTCACCTTATGGATAATCTGATGTTTCCTGTTTCGAAGACCAATCATATCCATTGCTTTTCCATTGCTCCAATTGTGAATCCAGCATACATATGAAGCTTTGGCTCTTCTTTCATGATCCTCATAAGAGTTTTATAAGAAACAATGGTATGAGACCAAAACCCCGACGGCTCTTATCTGATCATGTGAAGGAATTCTCCTTCAGTCTGATTCTGAACTGGATCCACTTCCATTGTCAGAATAAAGCTCTTCTTAGATGCTTTCATCTGAGGGGATATACTCAAATTGATATACCTACATCAAATCCTGGAAATAAACAGCAGTCTCAAACTCCTTTGTATGCTCAAACTGTTTAACTCATCAGTTTTGGTTCTTTGGACAATCCGTAGAGATATGTCATCTTGCTCCTCATGTCCAGCAGTTACAATCTTTAAAACTTTCATTCACTCTAGTATGAGTTTGTCTGAAAGTTCTCTTTATTGGTGCTCTGCTAGTACTTGCTTGATTAGAACCTGTTGACGTGGTTCTACTCCTTGTTGGTCCTGATCTTTGCCCTGATCTGTAACTTCGGGCTTTCTGCTTTGACCAGAACTTTCTAGATCTCCATGAAAACTTAACTCTTCTTGAACTACTTACTCGGGCGTATGGATTATTTCTGTGCTTTTTCATCTTCCGCATTTGAGGGTAGTTTTCGATGATTGTAGGGATATCATTCATCGTACATCAAAAAGGAGTTGTTTTGTTGATTCATCTTAACTTCTTGTAGTTCTTTTGGAGTTTCGCTTGATAACACCACTTCGCAAGCTTCACTCTAAGAAATAACATTCTCCTAGCCACCGTTTATGTTTCTTTCGGTGTATAATCCTGGATAAGCATTTCTCTCCATGGACTCGATATTTTGGCAAAGAACAGCTCGGCTGCATCCTTTTCTGTCATCTTTATCTTCCATTTGTACTCTGTAAAGAGTTTAACGTACTCGTCTACATAACAAATATGATGTAGTTCTAGGCTATATAGAGTTTGTCTATATTTTTTCACCTTCTCTTGTTCCATTTCTTCGAAGTAACCAACTCTAATGTAACCAACTCCAATGAAACAGATTTTAAAAAGTTTGGTCATCTCGTCCACAATTGTTTTTAGGGACTCTTCGGCTAGAACTTCTTCCTTGGTTCCTGGGTCAGTGAGTTCTAGGCAATTTTGGTTGAGCCTTCTTGACTTATATTAAGGAGTAATATCAATCCTTCTTTGTTTAGATCCAGCGTTCCTGCTGCGATTCTCAATGCTGAAGCCATTCATCAATAAGAACTTCTCAAGTTTTGAAATCCAAATATCCATGTTGAGCCTAAGTCCGTATGGATGTATCGTATGTAACTGAGATTTCCGTAAGGCATTTGATATATGGTTAGCCTGCGGGAACGACTCCTTGTTCCTACTGTGCGATCTAAATTGCTCCAGTGGTAAAATCTTCGTGATGGGGCATTCTTTGATCTCCATCGGTTGGTGGATTGCTTGACCCAAAACTTTCTTGTGGTGGTGGAAGTAGAGGAATTTCGACAACTTGATTTGTTTTGAAGTCTACAAGATTTAATCCCGTAAATGGATCAGCAAGATCGTGTAGATCTTCCAAAGTCTTGGATCTCCTCGTAGGACTGCAATCATTTTTCAGTATCCGTCAAAGACCTTCGAACCTCCTCTGCTTTCCCTTTTTTTTATGTAAAAGGGGTTTTGTTCTATAAGACGGTGGTAGCTATCCTCATTTTCTTCTTCCTGTAGGACTTGGTCGTGACTCCAACTCATTGACTCGGGTTTGAACATCTCGAAGGTTTTCTAGAATTTTCTCCTGATGTTTAATCATGATCTCCATCTGAGTTTGGATCTGATGGATCTGTGGAGAGACATGGTATTGTAGGTATCCATAACACTGCACTGTCTTCTGAATTTCTCTAAGATCTTTGAGCTATCCGGCTCGATTTCATGAAATGTTGGTTCTCCCACCATAGTCATCTGGTCCGGACCCTGTTGGATCATTGGGGTCTGAAATAACATCATCATGTTCAGGATGGTCGTCTTCCTGAACTTCGCCTAACTGAACTGTAGTTTGAGGTTTACTTGGTGAAGACTCTTCGACATCCTCTCCAGTTTCTTGTAATGGTTTATGCCAGGTAGGCATATGCTTGTTTCTCGTAACATTTTCCACTTCTGGTGGAAGCATTGAGCTTCCGTCAGATGCTTCTAATTTAGTGCTTCCAATTTTTGGAAGTATCACCTATATGAGTGACATCTCGAACAAACGTTCAGATCAACATTTCTTGTGGTGTCTCCTCGTAAGGAAAATAATTAATATTCAAAATATTATTGTAATATTTTCTTAATAAACCTAGGCTCTGATACCAATTCCGAGGGATCTTGAGGCGCTAGGGTAAATTGGTCTATTGATTGGGGATAAATCCTTTTTATTGAATGATAAGGACTATAGTTGCAACAATGTTAAAAGTTTAAGGACTAAAAATGTTAGATGGAAAAGTTTAGGGACCAAATGGACTAAAATCATATTCTCCCACTTTTTCACATAGTACGAGATAAACTAAATCATTTCTCATTAATTAACAAATCACATATGACATTTGAATTGTTGGGACCGTCTTGCGATAAGTTACAGGATAATTTTCAGTTTTGTTTTTTTTATGAAACAAGTAGCGACTAAATATATTTTGTGGGAGTAAAACTTACAGCTTTAAAAATATATATACATTAAAAATTTTGTTTGAATATATTCTTTTCCTCCATTGCTTTGAAATATGGTTGGTGTATATGTGGCCCTAGCTTTGAGTGTAAACATGTTCACAAAATTTTGGAATCGGCTTGAAAAGTATTTAATTTGTATTCGAAATTTTCGAATTCGAGCCGAACTCGAACATGTTCGAGTTTTTTCGAACCGAACTCGAGCCCAAATTACTTTGTTCGATAGTTCGTGAACCGCTAGCGAATTTTAATATTTTATTATTATAATATAATTATATATTAAATAAATATATTTCAAACCTTTCGGGTATTTATTTCGAGCAATAGTTCGAGTAGCTCGCGAATATGTTCGAATCTGTTCGAGCCAAACTCGAACTCGAGCCAAATTTTTAAATTTATTCAAACTTCGAATCGAACTCGAGCTCGAATATAACTATTTCGAGCCGAATTTGAGTCTTAAAATTTTCTACATATTCGGCTCGATTCGGTTAGTTTACACCCCAACCCTAGCTCGTTGTTACCATAATTAATGCTGAAAATTAATTTTCAAAAATATATATATAAGACTTAGGGGTGTATTCATTCTAAAGATTTAATGATTTTTAATGACTTTTTGTAATTGGTAGACTTTTATGAAGTTGATAGATTTTTATTTACTTTTTACAAAAAAAAAAAGATTTTTATACTCTTGTGATTTTTTATAGACTTCTGTAGAATTTTATTGCAGGATTTCATGTATTTATAATTTTTTATAGAATTATGTAGAGTTTGTAACTTATAATTTTTGCAAGATTTTTTTAGACATTTGTAAACTTTTTTTGTGGAATTCTATGTATTTTGTAGCTCATAATTATATTGTTTTGTGTTGATTTATTCGAAATAGTAATTAACATCAAGTAACATCTGTAAACATATATAATTAATTACAAATAAACAATTTCAAATAAAAAATATATATGTTCAATAAATAATCCAAAAAATGTAAAATTAAAAATAATCCAAAAGTTGAGAATTCTTAGTAAAAAATTCAAAATAGTACAAATAAAATTTTTAACAAAATAAAAAAAAAATCAACCAATTGTTACCAATAAATTAATGATCCAAACTTTTCTTTTTATTTAGATGAATTTGCAAAGACTTTACATTTATATCTTACACAACCACGGCTTCAAAACCCATCTATTAAGAAAAATAATAATTAAATAATCCCCTAATTCATGAATAAATAATGAAAAATGATAAAAATTGTGAAACATCAAACGGTCACAGCATGAGAGATATGGGTAAACCTTAATTTAATAAAGAATCCGTGATAGAGAAAGACATGATAAAAAGTCTATACAAATTTCTAGGGTGAATGTGAGAGAATTTTGTTTTTTTTTTATATTTGTACCTAAAGAATAAAGTAGGTCTTAATTCGTGACATTTTCTAGTGGTATACCCCTCACCCCTCAAAGAAATCTATGAGCATCTCACGCTGTGAGTATATAAACTGACATCGTGGGCAAGCCAAGCCAAGCCTATCTGGCTAAAGAAATCTGTCCCCAGGCTTAGAAATTAATACTTTTTTATCCATAAATAATAAATTCATTGGCCATTGTAATTCATCGATCATATATGCATTGTTTGTCAATTAATTAAGTTTATTAATTTATTTCTTACTACATTGACTCTCAAATATATAATCTAATATATTTAATTTCAGCAAGATTTTTAATATGTTGAAATAATATATATATGCCTAAATTAGAAGTTCCGCTCTTAATTTTTTTCTTTAAAGTTAGTTATTAACCGTTTGTTGTATCCATAGTTACAATGTTGTACCAATCATTTTAGACAAATTATATTGAAATGTTCCATATGTGCTCCCCACACCGGATTCATATAAGCATTTTACATTCTTAAGTGCATCTCTTAATGAATTTTTTGCGTTGATTATTAATATTTAATTTTGAGTTCAATTGGAAACTTAAATTCATGTGTCGAGTGGAACTCAACTCGTTTATTTATCTAAAAATAAATAATAATAATTTCTCGAGAAAAAAGGTGGATAGCAAATCTCTAATGAAATTTTTATAAAATTATTTAAAAAACAATTAAATGTTAAGAATATCCCGAGTATAATGCTAAACGAATTTAAGCAACTGATCCAGAGTATTCAGCTGGAGGAGTCTGCCACTTGTCCTCCCTAACAAACGCCACCATTAATGGCCGTATTCAACTGCTGTTTATCCCAGAACCCGTCACCGCTCCTCAACAACTCCGAAAAGCCATTTCCAATCATGGGCTCCTCCGAAACCTATCCTAAACAACCTCAATTCCATCAAAACATCGTCGTTATGCGGCACGGCGACAGGATAGACTACATCGACCCGCTCTGGACCGCGTCTGCTACGAGGCCCTGGGACCCGCCGCTGATTGATGCCGGGAAGGCCCGGGCATTCCGCACGGGCTGGAGGATCAGGAAGCAAATCGGGATTCCGATTCATCGGGTTTTTGTGTCTCCGTTTCTCCGGTGCCTGCAGACGGCTTACGGAGCGGTGATGGCTCTCTCCGCTTTGGAAGATGAGTCCGACGAGCCCGATGGTTTTGATTCCAAAGAAGTCGTTATTGATCCCTCGAAAATCAAGGTTAGAAGTCGGGCAAATGTTTATGCTTTTTGTTTATGTTGAGCAAATGTTTATGCTTTTTGCTCCTCAAGTTTGGAAGAAGTTGCTGTCTTGTTGGGTATGTGTGAGCTTTATTCCCAAAATGCAATCAAACTATTTGCGATGTCTTGTAAAATGATCCAATATCTTTTAATGGGACTAACTTTTTCTGTGTGAGAAACCACTTGATTTGCATGCATTTTCTTTTGTGTCCTTGAAAATTGAAGTTTATCCTTGTAACTTCACCTATCTGTCTCGTCTCTGATAATTTCCATTATCATCTTAAATGGTTTTAAAGTGTTTCCTCAGGTCTCAATCGAATATGGATTGTGCGAGATGTTGAATTCCATAGCTATCAAACCTAATGTGGCTCCCAATGGAATTTTTAGTTTCGACATCTCAAAATGTGAAACAGAGTTGCCTGCTGGCACGGTGGATAATAGTGTTGAACAAGTTTATAAAGAGGTATTTATTTCATACAACTTCTATGTAAAATTTCCTGATGTCATGTACTAGTTCATCTTGTGTTCAAAGTGGCGTCACTTATAATTATAATGTAGCTGCCAAAATGGCAAGAAGCAGTAGAAGGTACTCGGGCTCGGTATCTTGATGTGATCAAGGCTCTTGCCGATAAATATCCTTCTGAGAACTTGTTGCTTGTGACACATGGTAAGCCTTTCAATTACCAGTTTCTTAACTTTTTTCAAGTCTTGCTGCAAATATTGATTACCATCATATTGGTGTCAGGGGAAGGAGTAGCATCTTCTGTTTGCAGATTCGTGAAAGGCATAGATACGATCTGTGAAGTTGATTATTGTGCTTATTCACACTTGCGAAGACCTATCTTTTTTGGTGAAAACAACTCATTTACAGCTGGAGACTTCTTAGGTTCACCCGAAGATCAAGTTGGCGTGACGTATATTTAACAAAGAATCAGACAATCCCGACCTGAACTTCAAGTAAAATCAGCATTTCGTTCTATAATTCTTTCTTGGTAACGATGATTGTCAGCAATATATAGAAGCATCACCTCTATTATAATAATGTATTGATCCCGCTAACTAGATTTATTGGATCCCTTTTTCTGGATACATCATTATGCATACGTTAGATCTTTGATTTAAAGTTAATGTCTCTTTTTAAGTTAAGGGGGTTGATTGCAAGTACACTCGTGTACTCATCATGCTGCTATATGAATTTTACTTAAATGTGTAAAGTACAGGAAGGAAATAAACATCTGCAATAAGAAACAACAACAAAAGCCAACAAGAACCTAACTACTGAATGGCTAATAGAAACCTTTCATGACCATTCAGAAGGGCTTGGAAGTGGTTCGATCTTATCAAACATTTCCATCGGAGGGAAATCTTCGACAAAAGTATGGGGTATACTTTCAGCACTGCCTGAAACTTGAGAGCTGCTCGTAGGTCCAAAACACGAAGGCACGATGGGAAGCTGAGTAGTGCCCAATAAGGATCCGCTATTATGTCCAAAGACATCAAAGAATGTAGGATCTCCGAACCTAGAAACAAATTCTTGGCTTTCAACTGGTATAGAGAAATCTGGTTGAAATTGTGGAATCTGAGAGAAGGGGAGGTGGGACAGTGGGTCGATAAATGGTTTATTTTCGAGATCGTAGTCAAACTGAAAAAGGCTCGAATCATAATAGAGCAAGCTTGGGTAGATTATCTCCTGCAGTGGCTCCATCTTGATTGTCTCGGAGTCATTAATCCGCAACGATGAACAGGACTGAGATTTGGTCACTGATTCTTCCTCTGTTGATGAACTGAACTTAGGAGCCTGAAAGTATGATACAGGATCATAAGAATCAGAATTCTACCTACCTGATTGCTTTGTATCGTGAAAAAAAATATGGATTCGATTCTTACTTCCATAGAGGGAACATCGTGAAAAGCAGGGGCCTGGGATTCCTTGATACTACTTTTGTGTGGTCTACTGGATGATGGTGCAGAGATCTGCAGGATTCTTGCCAGCCTCTTCTGCCTGCTGCTCCAGAAATTCTTGACATCATTATCCGTTCTTCCGGTCAAATACGTCGCTATGCGAGCCCATTTGTTCCCTAATTGTGCTTGAAGATCAATCACTACTCTCTCCTCCTCCGCTGTAAATTTCACCCCACTGTAGGAAACAAAAAAAATAAAAAATTAACAGAGATAAAAATTCAAGATATCTCATTACAAGATAAAAAAAACAAATCAACTCACCGAATTAAAGGTCACAAGTTGTGAACATCTAAAGCTTTAACACATTAAAATCGATGAACGCAAATTAGAAGCCTCTAGCAGAGACTTCTCCCATAACAAATGCAAATTCCAGTAAAATGTACGCAATAAAACATGAAGGGAACCTCAAAAAATGCATTTTATCAAAACTTCGCAACTCAAAGCACAAAATTGCGTACTTCTTCAAGCCAGGTTGGAGTTTATTGACCCATCGGAGGCGGCACGACTTTCCTGTTCGCTGCAACAGCCCTTTGGATCGAATGGAGCTCCAATTTCTCGGCCCATGTTTTTTCACATGATTTAGCAACACCTGATCTTCTTCTTCCTTCCACGGCCCTTTCTTTATCACTCCCATTTCGTCATAAATCATTCTCCTCTTCCCTTCCATTATTCAGTAATAAATGTAACTGTTTCTATCAATTCAGCGCCAAATTTTGCAGGGAAAGAAAATAACTCGAATTCTTCATGCAGAAATTGTGATCTTTGCAAGAGAGTTCTTCTGCGGATTTTGGTTGCGGTCTTGAAGTGAGAGATCGTGCGTTTTCAGTGTGTGTATTTAGTGAACACTGACGGTTAAGGCGGTTATGGCCACCATCTGCCCACTAATTAGCGCACATTCTCACGTTCAAAAATAGATCGAGGGGGAGTAATGAAAGTACGGAATTGCCCTCGTTCGGAGACTTCGAATTTTTGAAAAAAGTATTAATCGGTGAAAAAAAGATAATTAATTTTCGATGGATCAATTAAATGTTTAAAAATATGGGCTTGGATCTAAAATTGAAACACATTGTTGTTTAAAATCCAATTTGGATTGTTCGGTCCAGCAAACCAGATAAAGCCCACTTGACCCATTTACTTTTGATTTAAATAAAACCTTAAATTTTTAAATATTTGAAAACCTAACGGTATTGATAATGTTTTTACTTCTAAAATCTGTAACATTTTTCATAGAAAATTGTGACGCAATGCTATTATATATTTATTTCTAAATTTTGTTATGTGTATATAAGCATTATAACTGTAGACTTAATATTATAAAATATTTTTACGGGAAAACTTCAAGTGGGTACTACAAAGTGAAACATTTTTCGAACCAAGTCATATAAATTCATTTCATGTTGAAATAACAAAAATAGCCATACATAGTTATTGCACCGCCTACCAGTTAACATGAGGTATTACGTACCATCTACCGATGCACGTGGGGTTTTATGTACACCGTCTACCAGTGCATGCCTAGTTTTGCGTGCCCACCTGGGTTTTGCAAAATTTCTTACCTGCTACATTGTTCCTAATAAATGCATATATTCGCAAAATCAACTTCTTCATGGTTTCTGTGATTCAGCATTATTCTCCAAACTTCCACCACCAATATCTCCCCCAAATCCTACTCCACCTACCCCAGCGCCTCCACCAAAGCCAACACAGCCGTCCGACGCCACCGCCAGATGCACACTGAGGTTTCTTGGAAGAATATGCAGATGAATTGGAGGTAGGAACGCCGGAACCAGCTGCGGAGACGGACAATGCGTTTTAAATCTTGCGATATCCTCTTCTCATTCCTCTTGGGCAATGCGTTTTATAAGCGGCTCATTGATCTTTTAACATAGATCGAGCTTTACAATGCCAAGTTAATCAAGAAACTAAACCACACGCACTATCTTTAACACAATCTATGGACCATTTTTTTTACCCACTTCTGATTCTGATTTTAGGTACCCAAAATCTTGAATATCGTAAAATTGCACGTGCAAAATAAAATAATCTAAAAAAATTCATTACCACATACGATATATCTAATTTATTGCTAGGATTGTGTTCTTTTGAGTTACAACTTACTAGCAAAATGATTGAGTCACGACCTCTATTATACCCCCAAATTATGTATCGCACTACAAAATAATTATATAATAATACAATTTAGTGATATTGAGATATATTGTTGACACATAAGTCACTAATCGCACTACATGAATAGCGTTTATTAGAGTTCTAATAATAGCATGCATTAAAAATAAAAAATTATGAGACTGTGAATTTTGTGACTTAATTTTCAACTTAATTATTATTATATTATATACCGACTAAGAAAGATAACGCATAATCCAAAACGTGAAAATTTGATGTTATCTCAAGCAATTCCTACATATACGATGTCCATTTTCAAACTGCCATTGGGGGTTTATAAATCCATACAGAGCATGATTACCTACTTCTGGTGGGGGAGCTCTCATAATAACAATGGTATTCATTGGGGCAAGGGTGCCAAGGTCGATCTCCCAAAGCTTTAGGCGGTTTGGGTTTTCGTGATATCCATCTTTTCAACAAGGCACTTGTTGCCAAGCAAGATTGACATTTACTGAATTATCCGGATACTTTAGTATCAAAAATCTTCAAGCCCAAATATTATAACTCCACTAATTTTTTAAAAGCACCACTGGACATAATCCCTCCTATATCTGGCGGAGATTGGTATGGAGTCGAGACTTGCTTCCATGTGTTCTTCGTTGGCGCATTGGAGATGGCACGAGCATCCAGATTTTTAATGAACCTTGGCTCCTGCGAACTCCCTCTTTAAAACCGATGACAATACCTCAGGAGTCCTGGACCAATGTCAAGGTTAGTGACTTACGTGCTGATGATGGAGATTGGAATTGGCTGCTCATTGCAAATGTTTTTGTGGCCAGTTGATCAAACAGATACCAATACCTCTTTTCTTTTTAAAAAAAAGATTCCAAATGAATGGTGCTGATGCCCCTGAGGGCACTACCCTTAAGTACATCATCAAACAAACCCTGGGGTTTCATTGTTGCAGCCCTTAAGGGCACTGCCCTCAGGGGCATCATCAACCATCTATTTAGAATCTTTTTTTTCTTTTTTAAAAAAAGATTCCAAATGAATGGTGATGATGCCCCTAAGGGCACTGCCCTTAAGGGCATCATCAAACAAACCCTTTGCTTGAGAGTAGCAATGGAGCTATTGTTGTGCAATCTAAATTCTATAGTCACCCGTGGAATCTCCAAATCCCTCCCTAAATAAAAATCCATTGCTGATGAACTTCAGAGGAGTGCGACAGAACTTCACGTGGACACTTTTTGACTCTACTTTTTCTTTCTCCCCTCAACTTTTATAAATCTTTATATTACACGTTGAACCACACCACCCCCACGTGAATACGTGATTCCCTCACATCAACCACACAAATTTTGGTTAAGTAGTTGCTACCTTACGAACATTATCTTGTAAGAATAACTAGCATTTGACGAGAATATTCTCATCCATATTGGATGTAAATATTCTCATCAAATAATTTATGTCCCTAATCATAGCATCAACCAAATACAAAATTGTATGAAAAAGAATATATGAATCTACATTTTTAAAAATAACAAATAAATTATCATTATGTATATCTCTCGATAGCATCCTATAAAATCTTTTTTGAATATCCCAATAAATTTATCTATCGAATTTACTAGTGGAGTATTATCCACAACCAATATGAAGCAATAATCTGACATCAGCATTATCCAAAGAAATTATGTGATCAACAAAAGTTCTTCTCACGTAAATTTTTAATCAAATCTAGTCCCAAAAAAAAAATATTAATCTCAAGTTTTGTTAAGGATTTAGTGATTACTTTTGTTAAAAAATAATTTTTGTAGGACTATATTTGATAAAACTTTTATTTGAGACAAGTTTTGTTAAAAAGAATAATATTTTTGAGACTATTTTTTATTAATACTAAAAGTTCAAGATTACTATTACAAATAACTCTATTATGTATGATTATTTTTTTTAATTTCCTCTTTGACATATTCTTTTCCAAGTCCTAGATTTTTATGTAAACTAAAACGAATGATAAGAGATCAAAGGTTATTCAAATCTTTCAAATATTTGTTAGAACTGCATAATCTTTTTTTAAAAAAAAACTTTTAAGACATGCCAATATGCCTTTTATCATATATTTTTTTAAAAAACAAAAATTGTAATTATATTAAAAGAACGATATATACAACAAAAATCCTATTAAAAACGAAAGACATGACCAGATCAACGGAAAACAGAAGCAAAGACATATTCAATGTTTATGTTTTCAAAGTATTTGCACATATAATATGTTATATGTGATTGCTTTTATGATGTTTTTTGGGGGGGAAAATTAAGTACAACTAAAAGTGGTAAAAAATTTCATTCAAAAATAAAAAGTGGTAATATTTTCAATTTTACATAAATCCATATTGCCATTTGGGTGGGTTACCCGATATTTGGTACGCTATATTTTGTTTGTTCGACTGGATATTTTTTGTATCGATGATATAGTGGGTGTTTGCAAATGCTTTTGTAAACTGCTTATCAGATTTTCAGACAAAAAAAACAGATTTTGAGTGTTTTATTTACGTGTTTCTGCTATTGCTTCTCTAAAAATAAGCACAAAAAAGCAGAAGCTGAGAAGCATGTCATGACATTCTTTTAACTGCTTTAAGTTGTTTGGTAGCAATTTTGTAATTAATTGAAGTTTATTAAGCTAGCAAACACTCAATATTTTGTTTAAAAGTAACTTGTTTCAACTTTAAGCAAAAACAGCATAGAAGTGCTCTGAATAAGCAATTACAAACAGATCCATAATATCCTATGAATTTGAAATACCCTTTTAGCATACCTAATAATTTTTATAAAATCTATACCTATATATATTTTTGACATTTTATGATGCAAATTTTGGGATAATCATATTCAACACTAGCACAGTATAAGATATTGCACAAATGATTTTATAAAACTGAATATAATTTTATAGATTTTGTGTATATATATACAATCCTAAAGCTTTACAAAACTAACAATTACAGAAGAATAAAAAAATTGGTTTCTATGATCAAGCTTTCATGTGACCAAGCTAATCCCTTTGATCAAGCTTCCCACAAAATCCGGAAGTGATTGGAGTTAAAGTATGGTAGGATTATTTGTGATGCTGATCATTTGTTGTTATTGGCATAATGTCAGCATCTTCCTTAATATGCCCCCGCAAGAATGAGTTCCCATCAGTGAGTCAAATCTTGTTTCTTAGATAATGAGTATGTTATCTTGAGAGAGTTTTGGTAAGTAAATCTACAAGTTGATCATTTTTACGAACATGCCGAACATGAAGAAGTTTCTTTTCAACCAAGTCTCGCACAAAGTGAATATTGATTTGGATATGTTTCATCCTGGAGTGCTAGACTGAGTTAAAGCTTAGATGTGTTGTTCCTAGATTTTCACACATTAGCAGTGGTGGTTCTTTTAAAGAAAATTTCATTTCATGAAACAAAGATAGTAACCACATGATCTCAGTTGCAACCATTGCGAGAGCTCTATACTCAGCTTTGGTTGATGATCGTGCAATGGCACGATGTTTCTTTGAGCTCCATGAAATTGGTGTTGTGCCAAGTAAAATAAGATAAGCTGATGTAGATTTCCAATCATCCAAGTTACCTGCCCAGCCCGCATCAGAGAAGCAAGTAAAGGCTGGATTTAGTGATTTGGTGATACTGATACCACGAAAATGGATTCTTCAAGTAAGCGCAGCAGCCTTTTCGTTGTTGTCCAGTGAAGCATCGCGGGACAGTGCATGAACTGAGGGAGTTTGTTCACTGCAAAACTGAGATATTCGATATTCCGTAGCATCAACAATGGAAGAACCATCAACGATAGTTTGTTCACTGCAAAACTGAGATATTCGATATTCGAGTTAGGATAAGTATTGGAGTGCACAAATAACTCTTCGATATTCCGTAGCATCAACAATGGAAGAACCATCAACGAGCTTGAGTGGTAATGAAGTAGACCGAGGTGTAGTGACATCCTTGGCACCATCCAAACTAGTTTGAGCAAGAATATCCCTGATGTATTTATGCTGAGATAAAATAAATCATCCTTTGTTGGAATAACCTCAAGATCAAGAAAGAAACGTAATGGTCACAAATCTTTGATTGAAATTTTTGGCGAAGTTGATTGACAACACTTGCTACAAAGGTCGAGTTATTCCCTGTGATAATCAAATCATCGACATATAAAAAACAGTAAACAAGTATAGAATCATTGTGAAACACAAAGAGAGATCAGCTAGATTTTGCATTAAAAATCCTAACTCGGGCATTTGAGAGTTGAGTACCAAGCACGAGGCGCTTGTTTTAGACCATATATTACCTTTCCAAGATAGCATACATGGGTTGGCTTTCCTGATCCTGAAACCCCGATGGTTGTTTCACATACACCTTTTCTATAAGTTGGCCATGAAGAAATACATTATTAACGTCTAATTGCCATAAGGACCAGCCTTGCATTAAAGCAATTATTAAAACAATATGTATTGTGACTGGTTTACGACAGGACTAAACTCTCTTTGTAATCCAAACCGGGCCTCTGATTGAACCCTTTTGCAACAAGCATCGCTTTCAACCAATCAATTGAACCATCAGCATATTGGTAAGTGTGGTTTTTACACTTATATTTCAATGATTCTATATACTTTTTATGTTTATTCCTGGACGATATTATGTGTTTTTGTATTATTTTTGTATGTTTCAATGTTTGATGAATCAAGGTCGAAGTTCATAGAAGTAAAGGAAATAAGCTAAAAATGATGAAAAATTAACTCAAATGAGCAAACCAATAGATGAAATGACGAAAGTTCGTGCTTGGAAGAAAAGACACTATCGATCTATTGGTGGTCATGTACCGATCAATCGGTCAATGACGATACACGAGCAACAATTTTAATGAATTACCGATCGATCGGAAGCTTCGTAGCGACCGATCGGTAAATGGCGTAGCTGAAGGAAGAAACTTCTGAGAATTATCGATCGATCGGGAACTTCTTAGCAGTCGATCAGTATGCGAGAAATCTGGAGAAAAAAAAATGCATTTTCAAGAGTTTGAGGTCCCACAAAGAAACTAACTCTTTCCTCCTCCATAAATACCACATCATGCACGACCTAAATCATCCTTCAGCCATAATTTATAACCTAGAGTTAGCATCCCCTTCTCTTTCAAGCCGTCAGGCAAGGAGCAACCAAGAGACGGAAGATGAAGGACTCCAGGATTCAAGACCAAGCGTTTATTAGTATTTCTGAATTTTTGCTTATTAATTCATTATTTTTTATGTTGTTTAGTTTTAAATACATTATTGATCATTCTATTCAGATGATTCTAGGATAAGTTTATTTTATCAAGACAATGGGTTCTTATGTTTGAACCTTTAAGTTAATTATTAGTTTTTGATTGATTCTATATGATCTTTGTGCATGATTTATGATCTTAATGCTTTCAAGGATTGACCACCCATTGAATTGATATTAGTTATTGTACTTGAAATCGGGAGATAATATTATAATACGAACTAGTGAATTATGCCATGGATTTCAGATTCAGATCGAGATATGAGATTAAATACACGTGTGATAGCCACATATATCTAAAATCGAAAGCTAGCAGTTTTCACAAATCTTAATATAATATTGAATTGTTAAATAAGTATGTGAGAGTGACTTACTACAATTGGATATTAGGTTGAATATAGCTCGAAAGAGTATATTGAATAAAATTGAAAAACTCGTTACCTTATAATCATATGGATAATCAATCGATACTAATCAAAGAATTTTAGAGGATTACATAGGTGACCAAAGTCTTGATAAATCTTCTCTATTGATTTCTTCGTTTTTGCGTGCTTGTTTGATTGGAATTTGATTTTTTAGTTTACTTTTAATTTACATAATTTTCATCTATTATTCGTAGGCTAAATATAATTAAATTGATTGAATTTTGTACTTGCTACTAGTCTACCTGGTTTCAACATTTGTATTTCTTATTATCTATACTAAAACTTGACAACCGTGCACTTGCGAATTAATCGTTCAAAACTGGGAAATTTAATATTTAAAAAAGTTACTATCACATTTCTCTTAATTATAAAGACCCACTTACAGCCGATAAGGTTGCATTGTGTTGGTGGTGGAACAACTTGTCATGTATCATGTTTCATTTGAGCAGTGATTTCAGATGACATGGCATTACGCCAACGTGAAACAGCGAGTGATGCAGTGACACTCGAAGGTTAAATAGAGGCTGGATCGGATGTTTAGTGACCAAGAAGGATGTTTTTGACTTGTAAATGTGATTCATGGATCTTGTGGTCATTTTGTGAGTGCGGATATCTGGAGGTGGCGAGGTTATAGGTTCATGAATTTCTAAGTTCGAGGAAGAACGTGGAATCAAAAGAGATGGAGAAGATACAATTACCTGAGGGGAATTTGTGCAGGGGAAGACTCAGTCGCAGATGCTGATGAGGATTCGGTACCCACAGCTGGAGTGTCATGAGCTTGGACAGAGGTCGCATGAATATTTGGAAAGGAGATGATGGCATCCAAAGTTTGTGAAGCCCCGAGGTCGGAGGAAGTGTCTGGTGGTTTAGTATTTGAAGGGCTGAGAGGCAAAGTTATTCATCAAAGAGTACATACCGAGAGTAATAAAGCCGAGTATCCCACGCAGCAACAAGGTTGAGCTTTTGGATGAAGTTTATGAGCATTATAAGGCCTAGTTAAAGGATAACATAGGCAACCAAATTGCTTGAGTTTCATGTAATTTGGTTTCTGCTTAAACAATTTTTCAAATGGAGTCTGATTTTACAATGTAAGGGTGGGCATTCTATTTATGCGATATGCATCGTTTTTAAAAGCATATGGTCAATATGAGAGGGGTATATGAACATGAGTAAGAAGAGTGATACCAGTTTCAACAAGATGGCGATGTCATCTTTCAGACATGCCATTTTGTTGTGGGGTGTGTGGTGCAGTAGTATAACGACTGATGCCAGGAAAAGACAAGAAAGGTTTTAGCCCAATATATTCACCTCCATTATTGGAGTAAATGCTCTTGATTTTATTGTTAAATCGATTTTCTACAAGATTCCGAAATTGAGGAAAAATACTTTGAACTTTGATTTGCAAGACATGGGATAAAGCCAATTATATTTGGTAATGGTCAACAAAATAATGTACTATTTCGAGCCATCAGTACCAATTTCATGTGATGGACCACAAACATCAGTATAAATTATTTACATGGGAGCAATGCTAGTGAGACCATGAGAATTAAAGGATTGACGATGAGCTTTATTTTGAGCACACGGAGTACAAAGAGATGAATGCTCATTCTTATTCGTGGGTAATTAAAAAAGTATTAATTAAATGATGGACATATTTTTATTATGGGTGACCAAGTCTTTATGCCATCCATCAATTGTTGTATGTTCAAAAACATAAGCAACAACATTTCTGGAGGGTGTAGCAAGTCGGAAATAGGTACTCACCATCTTCATAGTCGCCTTTGAACGGTGTCACCCCCGTGATCCGGTCCTTCACCAAAAAATAAGATGAATGAAACTCAAGGTAAACATTATTTTGCTTTGTGACATGGTGAACATAGATGAGATTTTTGTTCACAGAAGGAACACGAGTGTATCACGTAAATGAAAGATGTGATTAGGCGAAAAAAAAGTTAATGAACCAACATGAGATACAGGCAAACCTGAACCATCACCAATTACCACTTCATTAGTACCATCATATTCGGAGTGAATAGATAGATTTGAGAGATCAACTGTCATATTGTGAGATGCCGCAGAGCCTTCTAACCATTTCTTATTTTTGGCTTGTGAGATTGTTGTACAATTTGCTGTAGGTTTCTCAGAGTTCATCTTGGGATATGTTTGTTCTATATGACCCACTTGATCACACCATTGACATTTTAGCTAATATTTTCGAAAACCTGAGTTGGAGGACCCACTCTTGTTGATCTTGGTCAAGCACATCTATACTAAGGATCACCTGACCGACATGTTTACGAAAGGACAAATTGCAACCCAGGTTCCAATTTTTAAGGTCAAAACTCATGATTCAGTCAACTTCCCATCAGTTTATAGGGAGTGTTAGCGTATCTGATCCTCTGAGTGAATCAAGGAACTCCAAATCAGCTGATCAGTTACAAGAATCAAGGAGATCCGATGATTGGCTACAAGAATCAATGAGATCCGATCACTTCATCCACCCAACTAGCAATCCATGAAATCCAGGAATACGTTAAAGATATCAGAAGATATCATATCAAATCTTTCTGTTTTTGATAGAATAATATATCTTGTAAATATATTCTGAACTTCCTAAAATCACTATAGGTTGTTACATGTATTACACTATAAATATTGAATGGAACACAGTGGCAGATTTGAGCCGTTCAATTCAGAAACTCTATTCTTCTCCATAATTGTTAGTTTATAATTCTTACATGACCGGCCATGTGGTTCGATTGACGAAGGACGCCGGAGCTGGCTACTGGGAACCATTGATGCAATGGCCATTTTATGGTGTTCCAAGATTATTCTTTGATGCTTGTTTTGGTTATGAGAGTTTGCGTTCTTGTCTGCCCATGTCTGATGGCGTCTCTCTACCAACTTTACTTTTACCTTCATAATTCAAGGAAGACAGATACATTTTTAGCTGATCTTCTGAATTTCCTCTTTTGGCTGTAGTGTTTAGTGTTACTAGTAATAGCCCTCTCGGTGTATTTATTACTCAATGTATGTTCGACCAACGTTTATGGTGGTGTTGTTTTGTGCGAGCTGTTGTGTTTACTGTTGGTAGGTTGACCCGTCAATTATAAACTTGTAAACTTTGTACTGGTTTTCATTTTTATAATGTATTTTATATTCAAAAAATATATTTTAGCAGGATTATTTATCAAATAATATATTGAAATTATATATAGAACTAATAAATTAGAATTAAATAGATTACCGTAAAATAATATATTCTAAAATCATGTTTTTATAGCCGTATTAAAAATTATTATTTAATCTAAATATCTGCATTCTGAAAATATTTCAAGAGAATTAATCTTTTAATAATTTGGATTGTTTTGGTATTAAAATTAATGGATTTAAATTTTAAAATAATTATTTTTATTTCAGTAGTTTTTTATATATATACCCAATTATTTAAATGTTTCCTAATAATAATAATGAGAATAGAAACGCGTGTCAGCGTGTGTAACAAGGGCTTTATAGGAGCGTGTGTAAAAATGGCTTGGTTATCTCATGAGACACTACTCATAAAATAGATCAATGGTCTAAATTATTATTGCTACATAAAAAAATAAAATATTAATAAATTTGAATCATCGATCTAATATTTGATATACTGTTAATAAATTCGACGAAAAATGACATAAAAGAGGGAGTATCCAATGATTGTATGCAAAGTGGGTGTGGGGCTTGAGCGGGACATGGTGCAATGCACGAGACTTCTCATGTTGTGCCATGTGATGCCACGTGTCAAGCATCACACGTGAACTATGTTGTCCCCCCCACGTGATTCACCCTCGCTCAACTCTTCATGCTTATTCGTCCGCATCCAAATCCCATTGTCATGGATAAGCATTCTTTTTTTTTCTTTTTCCTTTTATCATAAAAAATATTTTCACCGCAGTAAATTTTTTATGAAAAATAAAAAAATTACCTCCTTTGTTATTATTCAAAAGATCGCAAAATATAATTTGGCCATATAGAAAGGAAATAATCAGCTAGTGTTGATTTTATTAATAAAAGTTTAAAGAATCTATAAAATTTGATGAGATGAGAAAAAATAGTGGAGGACACAGAAAAAATATTATATTAACCAAAATTTTTAATTTTGATTTAATTTTTTCGATCAAATATTTATTTTAAAAATTTAATTTTTTTTTAAAAAATATCAATTAATTCAATTATAGGCCTGAATTAACTGATATTTTAATCGGTTCGGTTAAATTGATTATTTTTATAAAAAAATCAATTTATTATAAAAAAATCAGTTCGATCGGTAATCGAATCGATCCTCACTAGTTTACCATTAAGACATGTCAGAAACAAAGGAAATGCAATCTTTCAAGTCAATAAATTTGTAGCAATAATATTTTGAAAAATCAGGCCTGTCCCCGAAAATGGAGCAAACATGAATTAAAATATTTACGTAAAATTAACCCTTAAAATAGTCAGTACGAGTAAATCATATAACATCATTATCATTGTTTTTTACATGAAAACGATTTTTTAATAAAAAAAATACTTCCATCCCTTGTTCTCATTTTATCCCTGAAAACAAAATTTATATTCTTTTAAAAAATTATATAGTATTCATTGGGTTTCTAGGTACTCCAAATAAACGTTGTTTAAGTAAATTCCTTAAGAAATAAGTCATTGCTATTTATTACTTTGTTACAGCTTGCTTGTAATTAACACGACACATTCATATTTTGTAACGTTTAGTATTTGTAAATCATTAATTACTTTGTTTAATCTCATAAATTGTTTTATTAATTATTCATTAAACCTCAGTGTTAAAACCAAACCACACTTCACGTTTCCCACACGCTTGTGGGTTCCATCCATTAAATGGTGCTGCCTTTACGTGTCATTAAAGTTTAATTAAATACTCTCGAAAAATATTTTGAATGTATTTTTAGAAATTAATGTAAGTTCAAGCCACGACCCCAGAGCACTCTCCCACAATATTTCAGTAGGGAATGTGCTCCACACGGGAATCGAACCTGGCGTCGAGGGGATACCCCCTACGTCACCACAGATCCTACCAACTCGGTTATGCCCCTTGGGGCATTTCATTTAAATTTTACTTAGAAATGAGAATAATTTTATTTTCGCTATTCAATAATTTGATGTATTTTTAAGGGTAATATTTCGAGAATAACATCAAATCAATCCAATTAGGATGAGAAATATGAAAACGGTTCTCCGAGGAAATCACAACCATTGTCAATGGTCAACGGTGAAAAAGCCCTTTTAAATGGGGGAGTCCCGGATAAAAGCACGATTTGACTTGACCATGGCTCTGGGACATGTTTGGAGAAATTTCATTATAAATTTTGTTGTTATTTCACATAAAAATTTATTAATGTAAATTCGATATAACATACTATATATAATAAAATATAACTAGTTTAGAAACGTTGTATTTTCTTAATACAAATTATCGATTCTTTTGTCCCCAAACAAGGACTAAATGCCCGGTTTTATTGTTGCTGTCCTTAAGGGCACCGTCCTCAGGGACATCATCCATCATCCATATGTAATCTTTTTTTTCTTTTTTAAAAAAGATTCCAAATGAATGGTGATAATGCCCCTAAGAGCATTACCCTTAAGGGCATTATCAAACAAACCCTAAATGCCCAAGATGAACATTGAATAGATGAAGTTACTAGTCCAGTCAAATCCCATGTAAAACTGAAGCCAAATCCTATCATCATGATTGACCCAACATACATCTCTGACAGGGTCATCATTGAACATCTCTCTTTGTGTCTATATACCTCATATACATACAGATAGACCTGTCTCATTTCTATACGTCTGGTCTCATAAACGCGAATATACATACAATATATACATATATATTTATGTATATTGATCTTTACAACACTCGAATTATATGTAGGTTTTGACCTATATAATTAATATTTTATGATAGTCATTAAGAAAAAACAGTAACTTTTTCTTGAACAAAATAAATAAATAAGCCCATTTCTGATGCCTCCCTTGTTCTCTTGGATTCGAACAAACTCTCTAGAAAATTATTATCTCCAAAAGAGAGAAATAAAAGTTAGGTTTGGTATCTTTTCTTTTGAATTGTGAGTGAAAAAGGGAGAGAGAAGAAAAAAGTGAAAGATGGCCAAAAAAGATGATTGTTTAGGGTTGAGCTTGAGCTTGAGATGCCCGGAGAATCTGAATCCTGACCCTGTTCCGCCGCCTCCCCCGACTCGGCTAGCAGCCCCCTTTCCTTTGAATCTGTTTAGATCTCCTTCGCCTATTATGCAGCTGCAAAAAATTTCAAGAACTGATGCATTTCAAACTGCGGCGGGTAACTGAATTATTTTAAAATTTGATATTTTACCCACCAAATCTTTGCATGTTTGAATTTTCTTTCGAATCTGAGCAAAATTAAATAGAAGTTTTAGCTTTCGAGGCCCAAAATTGGATTTTTGTTTAACCAAATTTCTTAACGATACCCCTCAATTTATAAGTGTAAATTGTCATCCTATTCTACTATTTAACAATTGGCATATTGCATGCAAAGTAGTTGTTAGCGTCTCATTTAAAAGTGACCTTTCAATCTTTCCGAAAAATCTAAAAGTATATCTTTCAATCTTGAAATTTTCAGCTCGTCACGCGGAGTTATCATTTCTTGGTGGGATCGATATAAATCGAACATTAACTGTAGTAGAATGCGATGAAGAAGATGAAGAAGAAGGGATGGTTACATCCCCAAACAGTACGGTTTCAAGCATCAGCGGGAAGAGAAGTGAGAGAGAAGAGAACGACGGAGAGAGGGCGGGGAGCAGCTCCATGGAGATGGAGGAAGACGGTGGCGACGCGGCGTCGAGGAAGAAGCTCCGCCTGTCCAAGGAACAGGCGGCGGTGCTGGAAGAAACTTTCAAGGAGCACGTCACTCTGAATCCCGTGAGTGGCATTTTGCGAAATATCTTGGGAGTTATGGGTATTTCTGCAAACTGTTTTTCCAATTTATTTAGTACTAATTATCAAAATTAAATTGTTTTATTTTTTAAAATTTTTCAGAAGCAAAAAATGGGATTAGCGAAACAGCTAAATCTGATGCCTCGGCAGGTGGAGGTGTGGTTTCAGAACAGAAGGGCAAGGTAAGTAATAACTGTATATCAGATTAATAAAATTCAAATGAAGGTTCTTGAACGAAATAATTAGATTGGCAAAATACGTAATTTTATAAAATGATTTAGAGAAAAGAAAGGCTTAGACCCGACAAGGGTCATAAATGATTTTTAACCTGTTCGAAATCGGATTGTGGTCAACGGGCCAGGCCAGTTAACCGATCAACGGGATCGTTTCAAAGGGTAGGACTATAATCGGCCCGTCTATAGGTGGACCGGTTAAGGGTTATCATTTTCTAACCCGTGAACCCGTGAACCGCCTCTTAATCAGTGGTTCAAAGGCTTAGTTTTAAATTTTTTTTTACTTTTTAAAATTTAAAGCATATGTTATGGTGTAGATTTGAACTCATGAAATAATTAGATTTAACCACTAAGTTATAAGAGTCTTGTTGATCTAATAGAGTGTTATAATTTATATATATTAATCAAACAAATATATCTTACGCATTTTGATTATTTGAGTTTGAATTTATTTCACGTTATTTTATGTTTAATCTATGGAGGAAATATAATCAAAAACTTTTTACACTTTTTTTATCAAATTTTAATAATATTTTAATATTTTTTTTAAAAAAGGGTCAAGTCGTAACCGTAACCGGGCCCACACCCTGTAATGACGGTTAATGAACCATAATCGGAACCGTCAAGGAAAGTTAATGTTAGGGGTCGATGATTTTTGAACCGTCGAACCGGTGGTTCTCAACCGTGGTCAGGGCTAGAAATATTAGATATGCTAGATAGTATTTCTTGATCTCAAGTCATGTATGGTGCAGGACGAAGTTGAAGCAAACAGAGGTAGATTGCGAGTACTTGAGGCGTTGCTGCGAGAATTTGACAGTGGAAAACAGGCGATTACATAAGGAAGTGAAAGATCTTCGAGCTCTGAAGCTCTCTCCCCAATTTTACACAAATATGACCCCTCCAACCACACTGACTATGTGCCCTCGGTGCGAGCATGTGGCTATAGCAACTGGTGCTGCCCCCAATCGCCAATCGCCTACGTGGGATGCCGCCCAATCAGTCGAGACTCATCGTTCCAAATCATGATTGTGATGATTCGAGGAGGGTTCAGATACGAGGCATTTTGTAAAGAATGGACGAGTGGAAAGTGTTGTTTCGTTTACGTGACGAATCATTTAATGTCATGGTAGACCAAGGAATTTAGTTTCGGACTTTGCAACAAAATGTAAAACAAACATGAATATATAAGTTTGAGCTTGACGCTAAAATTATATCTACCAACCCTTAGTGCAAACTATGTGCATGTACCTTAAGCTTGAGTCAAGTTTAGAAAAAGCACTACAAACAATAGTTCATTGAAGTGCTTAAATACATGGAAGGATGGATATATGTTGGGAGAAGCCATGATTTAAGATCATCAGGGATTGATCGGGGTTGATCGGGCTAAATATGACTAAGAAACTATCACGATTTATAATGTTATGCTAAAAAAAACTAATTTTTGAAAATTAATACTAATTTTTTTAAAAATTTGCATGGGCTCCAACCCATAGGTGGTTCCGCTCATGGATATATCAAACAACATAAGGGCAAATTAGTATTTATGAATCATCATATATAATCTTTTAATTTTCTTAACGTGGCATGGTTTTTCATAGATCATTCATGTAATAAAGTGAGTCATGATGATTTGAATGAGTATACAATGTTACAGGTCAATGGTATTTGGCCCAAGATATTGCCTTACAAATAGTTTGTCGGAACAAATATAATGTTATTTATATACCTCATATGCATGTGTATGTAATATTTAATACCTATTTGTCATACATGAAGTAGGAGCTAAACATGACTGCGGCCCATCCCGGACCCGTATAGGTTATATACCATTCTCTTTTATAATTAGTATCAAAGTTGTATAGGATCCATATCATTTTCATATGTAATTAGTACCTAATTATAAATGTTCATATCAATATCATATGTAATTAGTACACAAATTGTAAATATTTCATACCAAATTCATATGCAATAAGTATCAAAGTTATATGTTTCATAACAATTTCATATGTATTTAAAATAATTGTAAATGTTCCATTCCAATATCATTTGTAATTAGACCAAACTTATATATGTTTCATACCAATTTCATATATAATTAGTATCATAATTGTAAATATTTCATACCAATATTATGTGTAACTATTACCAAAATTTTAAAAGTTTCATACAAATTTCATGTGTGATAGTACCAAAATTATAAAGGTTTCATACCAAATTCACTTTCAACTTTATTTTTGTTTAAAGTTTATGTTTAACATTTTTAATTTTAATCATTTTGAATTTTTAAAATAAAATTTTAATTTCAAATATTTTAAAAAATATAAGGGTCGAATCGGAACCGTAATCGGTACCGTCTACGAAGGTTAATGTTAAGGATCAAGCTTTTATGAACCGTCTAACTAGCGATTTCGAACTGTCAACCTGCGATTTCGAAGCGTGGTCATGTCAGTTGGAGCTGGATATTTGAAGTGCTTTTATTAATTCTTTTTTCCTAGATATATTTCTATATTAAATTCATGGTGCCTTTGACTTTGTTTTATTAAAACCAAATTTTGAATTGATCCCAAAACTTTGAAATAATAAAGAATAATATATTAAGTAGACCAACCAACTTAATTGTCGTTTAGATAATTTTAAAAATTGTGTTGAAACAAATATTTAATAACAATAGGCTAAAACCATCCCCGACATAAAGTAAAACCAAACATGAAGTTTGTGGGTATAATTCAAGATTGCCAATTAACATGCATTAAAATTATTCCAAATTTCTTTAGCAAACGTGACATGATAATATAAGAATACCTATTCTTCGGACAAAGCCAAGATTTTTAAGTAGCAAGCGAAATCTTATATATGTCTAAGAGTATATGCATATAGTCAGGCAACAGATGATAATGACCCTCTCTCTTAAAATTATAGTTTGCCCTAATTTGAAATTGTATAGCCCCCACTAATAAAATTTCTCTTATTTTTTATGTTATTATTTTGTTCGTCCCCATCATCTTGAATATCGAATCAACCCATATATATATAAAAGCTTTAAAAAATCTAAGAGAGAGAACTCGAATGAGATAACTAATTAAGTATTTTGTGTAAAACAAATATATTTCAAATATTTTAAATTTTTTATACAAACGATTTAAAATGGGATTTCCTTTGTTAATAAATAAATCATAATATAAATGGCACATTTAGTGGAGCTTATGTTTTACATTTGTAGGGAGGTTTTGGCTTCGTACCCCTCCTATGTAGTGTTTTTTTAGTTCACATCAATATAATAAATGGCGTAATGTCATCCTTTAAAAAAAGTATAAATCATAATATAAATAGTAACAAACAATAAAAAAATCTAGTAAGATTATATCCATAAGTTTTAAATTTTTTCATATTTTAAAATTCTTCCTTTCATTTTTTTATTTTAAAAATTGTTAAAATATAAAAAATAATATTTTATTATGGAAAATAAACTTGATTACTTCTTTTGAAATACTTCAATTCTAACGAGAATTCTTAAGTTTATTGGGTTTGAAATTTAATATTTTTATATTTATATTAAAGCGAAGTTAAATTTGCATTCATAAAAATAAAATAAAATTCAGTATATTTATTAAAAAAATAATTTCTTAAATTTTTGGTAACATTTTTAAAACAATATATAATATTTTTTTAGTAGTAAATCATAATCAATTTTTCATCTTGTTATGAGAATTTTTTTAATGTTGTGGATGTTAAAACTTTTATATGAAAATTATTGCCAATTTTGTCAGGACTTTCCTAGAATAACGAACGTTTCCCACAAATAAATACGCACTGTTAATTCCGTTTCAAGCACAGTTTATTTGTGAAAAAGCGAAGGCAGGTCAGACCGAGAACTCTCCAAGATTTCATAATTTGTGCAAGAAAATACGCCCAACAACCCCTGAAACCTGAAAGGTTCTCTTGGCAGTCCAGATTCTACCGAATTTGTTCCTTTCCTTGATCTTTAAGCGTATAATTATTCACATCCCTTTAGTTATTTCTTTGGTGGGTAGGTTTTGATTGAGTTGAAACTTAAATCATGATCAAGAACTTGTTAATTTTTTATTCTAATTTACATTTCTTTTCTTGGGATTTACGGGTTTGCTGTCCAATTACGAAAAATATGAGAGTTTGCTGTTTTTTGATGTGAAAAGGGTTGGTGTGGTTTTATTTTATTTGTGGTGTTCTTGATTTAGGTTTTCATTTTGAGGGGTTTTCTAAAAGATTTTGTTTGTGGGCAGCTTTTGAAATTTATCATTTGGTGGAAAGATAAAATCTTGATTTGAAAATCAGGGAGGGCTGTGTTCATTTTGAATTGATTAGTTTGCGTGGTATAACTAATTTGAAGTTTCTTGAAAGGGCTTTTCGAAATTTTGTTCAATTTTCAGTTGGTTATCTATTTTTTCGGATTAGATAAATGTATATTGAGGAACTGAGTGAGGGAGGTTGTGAGAATGGGGAGCAGCAAGTCGATAATGGTGTTGCTGAAAGGGCTATTGTTGTTTGGGATGCGAAACGGGCTTTGGTTGGAGCTGGAGCTCGTGCTCTTTTCTATCCCACATTGCTGTACAATGTTTTCAGAAATAAGATTCAGTCCGAGTTTCGGTGGTGGGATAGGGTGGATGAGGTAGACATAAAATTTACGACGAACTGGTTTAACATTTCTTTTTTATTTGGCTACATGAGTTACAACCTATTGTTTAACAATTTGCACATTTTTAATTGCTTATGATAATTCTAGCTCATGCCTTAGATTTCACTTCGATATTTGATATTTGCAATACGAAGATCAAGGTTTTATTGGTGGACTATTGTTATTGAAGGTGCTTATGGGATAATGAAATAGTTTATTTTGTTGTATAGTTTGCTTTCTAGTGTAGATTTGACTATTCCATTTCCCTTTTTAAGACGAAATCTCAGTGTAGTTTATTTTTGGTGAGCCAACTTAATCAAAAGGATGAGTTTTGGGGTCAAATTTAGTAATTTTTGTGCACTTGTTCCAGTGGATGCATACCAAATTTCCCTAGCATGAATGAGCAAGGTGGAAGCATGTCTATTGGCATAACATATGGTAGTGTATTCTAGTGGGTACATGAATACAATTGAAATTTTATATGAAATTGTGATATTTAACATGTGTCACCCCTCCCATATGCATCAAATCCCCCATGAACCTGATTTTCTAGGTCCATCCCTAGTGAGATCTTTCTCATAGGTTGTCATTTTTATGTCTTGAATGTATAATTGGGGACTATTTCTTGCTAATCTTCCCACGTTTTATTAACTCTCTCGTTGGTTGCATGGTCACTAACTAACTCACATTTATGTGTCGCATTTCTACTCATGCGGTACTCACGTGGACAGAATCAACTCTAATTATTGTTTCTTGATGCCTCCCTTTTTCTTCTTATTATCAATTTCTAAAGCTGCAATTTTTTTTTCGTTTCGGTAGTTTATTTTGCTAGGTGCTGTACCATTTCCCACTGATGTTCCACGCTTGAAAGCTCTTGGTGTAGGTGGCGTGGTTACCTTGAACGAACCATATGAAACCTTGGTTCCAACTTCCCTGTATCATGTATGTCTTCAAGCTTATCATTTACAACTTTTTTACGCCATTTCGTGGATACCTCATAGGTTTCTTAATTATGAAACATTGATATATTATTAATTCCTACATACTTTTCATTCCATGGCTTGCACATGCGCTTAAATTTCTTTATCAGGTCATATTTGTTAATAAACTCCATGTACAAGAAAACTTGAGATACTCGTTTGTTTGGATGGACAAAACAGAGTAAAAACTCTGTTTCTATTATAGTATCAAGTTTACCTGATCAATATTTGCCTCTCTTTATAGGATTATAACATCGAGCATTTGGTGATTCCTACAAGAGATTATCTTTTTGCTCCTGTGTATGGGGATATGTGCCAAGCTGTAGAATTCATTCACAGTAAAATTCATTCTTAATCTCATAAATTATTATATGTTTTTTACATTAATTTAAATGGTACTGATAACTTGAGTTTATCACCTTAATAGCGTCATGTTAAATTTTTATTTTTTTCCAGGCAATACACTTTGTGGCAAAACTACATATGTTCACTGCAAGGCTGGGCGTGGCCGTAGCACTACAATTGTTCTCTGTTACCTGGTAGGTGTCTCTATACCTATGTGAATAAGCACATTTTCTCGAGATTCTTCAAACTTTATTGCATTAGTACAGGTCAAACACAAGAAGATGGCCCCCGATGCTGCATTTCAGTATGTGAGGTCGATCAGGCCAAGAGTTCTTTTGGCCTCTTCCCAGTGGCAGGTGTGTTTAATTTCCCGTGACTTGTTTTTGCTGTCTCTTGTTGTTTTCAACTTATTCTTTGAATAATGTCCATCATTTGACTGTTCTCGAATCAAATCGGCATAATGTATCATGACAAAATCCAGGCGGTTCAAGATTACTATATCAGACTCAAGAAGCCAGAAGTCAAAACCTGCTCCGATAATTCACAAAGTAGAAGTTTAAGTTTCCCTTTAAATGTGGACCTTAACGATCTTGACTGTGGTTCGATTGTGGTAGTTGATGAATCGGACCTTGATGGATATGAAGAAAACTGTGATTCTAATATAGGGGGAAGGAACATGATGACTGAGGTGAACCTCGTCTGTAGAGTACAGTTTGCTAGTCAGGCAGCAATAGCAAGGCTTTCATGCTTATGGCTTCGTACCCACTCAGAGCAAAAGGTGACATGGGAAGCTCGGTGGGGAGCAGTCGGATAGGTAGTCTGGGAGTTGATGTTCATGTTTATTGAGATGTGTACCATGAGGCAAATTTTGTGTGTCCCTACCTTTTTTGTGTCGGTATCAAGCGAATAAAACGGTTTATATTGCCCATTTTTCGTATTTTCGTCTGTGGTTGGTTGCAATTCACAATAACTTACTCATGCATTGTATTTCTTGAAACGACTTTGGAAATTAATGAATAATTAAGTCATAATTTTTAAAAGAGAGCTTTAAAAGTAAGTAGGTTACTCAGCTTGTTCAGAATGTACTCTTTCGTGCCAACCTCTTTTAACTCTTTAGAACGAGCTTGAGCCAGGCTTCTTTATCTAGATCTCGAGTTCGATCTTTTATGATAAAGCATGATTCAATTGCATCTTTTAAGTTTTGTCATGTGTCTCATAATAAAACAGAATCGTTAAAAAATCAAAATAACAGGTAATGATATAACATGAAGTTGAACGGATTATAAATATTTTCATGGGCATCATTACAGTCAACGAACATCCATAACCTCAATTATTTCAAAATGCATTTGAGGATTAGGAAGCTTACTAGGAAAATATAATCTCTCACGAATAAGTAATTTATCCATACCCTTCCTTGCGGCAGCAGCCCCTTTGAGTAGACGAACTAACGTATCCTTCTTCTTTCGAATACAAATCCTCCTCTCATCAGACCATTGCCTAGGTGTTCCATGAAAAAGAAACCGGATTCCAGATGCTCTGCGAGAAAGACATTCAGAAATTCTGTCGATCACATCTTTATCTGTGAGATATGCTCCATTAGAGTTTAAGCCGACGTCCACGTAATGAATATCACATATGCTGCTTAAGAGGCTTTCTTTTGAGGTGGGTATGACCGAGTGGTTTTCTTGGGTAGTGACTCCTCCACTCACTGTACTTTTTTGTGTCTCGGAGAAACTAAGTTCGGTTAAAAGCTGGTTCAGTATTATGCCTCCTTTGCTGAATCCAAGAATTGCCGTCTCAGGTTAATATGAAGATGATGAAGAAGCTTCTGACTGGTAAGGTTCTTTCTGTTTCCCCAAGATTACATTCTTTGCCTGCCATAATAGGAAACACGAATCTTATGATATAATTGCTGATGAAGCAAGATTATTGTATGTCATGCGTATGTAATTAACAATACTTGGTGTACATAATCTGCAAGACTAACCGTATATTATCAAGTGATAACATCACAAATAACAAGCATTTTAGATCATTTGGCATGTGGTGATTACCCAATCAGTGTAGCTGAAGAAACCTATCGAGATATGCAATATAGCTTATTGGGTTCGCTCTCCTTCCTCCTCAAAAGTTTGGGACCCAAACGATATGGTTAAACAAAAAAAGAATCAGATTTGCAACCATAGTTACGTACACAAAGTCAAGAAACTAATCAACACTTTCCAATGAAAGAATCATCGGCTTACACTCATAATTTTGTTTTCATTATGGACGTAAGCGAGAACTTCAAAAAGTATACAAATTGCTTGATGAATGAAATCTCAAGCTTCTTGCAAACCGTACATCTCCAAGAAACTTTGACAAAAGCAGGACCAGTGATGTCGAAGCTGGGAATCCAGTAGCATCATATGTTCTTGGCTCTCTATTCTCATTTGCAGAGGGGATAAAATCCTTGCAATTTTTAAGTCTAACTATTCAAGAAAATTACACTGCTCCCTTGCTTATATATTGTTTGGATTTTGCTTACAATTATGTTCTCTCTTTTCAAACTCCAATTGCTTCACTTTTAAATTGTGGCAAACAAATGATAATACTAGTACTTAAAAGTTAAAAAGATTCTTCACTCTTATTCCCATAAAGCAGCATTCTTGATTCAAAAATACTGACTATTGCCCAGCAACTCCAGAAACGATAACAACTAAACAAAAGCTATCTGGAAATACTCCATTATATCCTAACCACACAAAATGTCTCTGAAATAACTACCTCAAAATATGAAGTGTATTTGGAAACATTAAGCAACCTCAAGGGAAGAGGATCAATGGGGTGAAAGTTGGAAGCAATTTGACACATCTCGAGAGTAAGCTTGAATTTTTTAAAAAATTACACATAAATTATTTTACTTTTTTATCTATGTTCACTTGAGCAAGATCCCATTCTGGCCACTACCCATAGTTTGTGAAGAATACCCATAATTCCTCAAAATCTAACTAGGCCTTTTTAATCGATCAAACAAAATTCAATCTTCGAACACGCACTTAAAAAAATTCTTTAAAATGATCGGCTTAGAACAAGATAAAGAGATCAAAACATAGGTAAAATATTATCATCCAAACATAAACCAACTTGAGTCGATACTTGCGTATCTTAATCCATTTTAATGAAAAATTCTACCGCTAATTTCCAATATTTTGAATACGATAAAAAAATTAAACAGACATATAATCTCTTGGGCATATTCACAAACAGCTTGTGAAAATAAACTTACAGCATAAAAGAAATCATGTCCTGCATGTGGGCGGAAATGCCATGCAGTGTATATTTCGAGTTCCTGGGCATTTTGGGCTAGGAATTTCGAAAAATCTCCAGAAATAAGTATTTTAGTACTTTGAGTTTTTGATCTTTTTCCATCGGAATTAACTATTTTGGATGTAAAATGAAAAAGTTATGATGATTTTACGAACTCTGCTCGAGCTGGAAAACAGATTTTTGAAAGCTATGTATTTGGCGTTTTAACTACTTTTAATGGAAAAATTAGCTCAGCATTCTTAGACATGAAAATGAAGTCCTTTGAGTTTTTGAACTTCGAGCACTAGAATCGGGTCATTTGAAAGTCATATGATTTTATTATGAATTTTCTACTAAAACTGGTCAGTCTGATTTTGAAGGAAAAATCAGTAGGAAAACACCTTTAAAAACTTCTTTTAGCTTTTGTGTCATTTAAACACTTAGTGATAATATTTATAGTATATGACCAGGTTTATTAATTCCGGGATTATTGAGGAGCACTCGGTAAAGTAAAGTTGGTCCGAGGTACGTTGAGATAGGTTTATCATGATGTCTGGCAAAGGCATGCAATGATACCATTGTATGACCCTTTTTGACATTACTTGATAAATCGAATTAATTGTCACTATATGATGTCTTATATGATTTGATGGTTTGGATTTCATGATACGTGAGATTACTTGACATGGATTTATGTTCACATATGACCTTTAGGTTTGAAGAGGAAACAAGCTGTCTCAAACCATTATAGATGCTGGCAAGGACCGGCCAAAGAAAATCTCTGCCCGCAGGCCGAGGCCGCTTGCAACTTTGAAGCCGTCTCTTCCATCAAGAGGAGTCGCTTTGGTAACGCAGTTCGGTTGGCGAGAAAAGCCTTCCTACGTCTGCGGGCCCCCAGCGGCTACTTAAGCTGAAGCGCCTGTTCAAGGGAAGGGTTCCAAACCTCGGAATTGCGAACATCGCTGATAACGCGTTCACTGCATCGCCATATGATTCGGCACTTAGACCAAGGCCGCATGCTTAGGGTAGTCCTCGACAACCTTCTTCTTTTACTGTCTTGGGAAAGACCCGTAGGCTATGGATCCCACTAATGGAATTGGGCTATAACCATATTTCCATGGTCTAGGTTCAAGGGCAATACCGATTGAGGCTTTTTTGCCTTACCTTTTTTTTATATTAGTAAAGGGCGTGTGCAATAGTTTTCTTTCTTTCTCTCGCTCGATCGCTTCAATGCCTATCCTTTATAATATAATAATCTAGATATGAAATAAAACTCATTCAATTATAGAAAACAATTCTTCTGCGAGGTCAGGATGTCAGACTGTCGTCGAAAGCAACTTCCTACTCACACGGCTCGAACCCGACTTCCTAGACTGGATCGTGAGCTATCGATTGGGTCATTACGGACTCTACTACTATCAATGCCTAGTTCCCCAGTTGTTCAATCCCAAGTTTCGTCAAATGCCATCTCTCTCTTTCGTCTAGTCGAGACTCCCTTTCTCAAGCCATAGCCTAAGCGGGGTCTGTACGCCCTGCCCATTGTTCCATTGATCCTGAAGCAGGACTGGGAACAACACCAAGAAAGGCCGTTACAGGGCCTAAATGCTTATATCGCATTTCATTTCCCTAGCTTATATGGCATGGAATCTCCTTGTAGGAGCCTTCACCCATTGGAAGTGAGAAAATGACTTGATTTAGCTTGAACCTTGAGCATGGAATTAACCGAGAGTAAACCTATTTAAAGGTTTACTGGTGATGGGAATATGTAAGATTGTTGTAGAAGTTTCCACCCTCTGAGTACGCCCATGATCACCCCCCTTTATTTGAAGACAAAAAAAAATCATGAAAATTGATTATATGGTGAAGTCCGTACCTGCCTTGGGGAAAATGTGGAACAGGTGTCAGTCTGTCTTTACTTTACCGCCTTGCCCTATGAGATAGAGGGCTTTGGCTTCTAGATCACCTGCAGCACATGCAGTACCATCTTTTGTTCTTGATGTGGCTCTTTCGGAAGTTGCGGAAGATAGTATAGATGCTCATGTTCTTTCTGCGGCAGTTGTGGGTGCGCTTTACTTCTTTCTGAGTATCCCAGTGCAGCTGTCTTGTTCAAGCTATGGATCTTATATAGAGAAGAAGGGTGAAAGCCCATCTGCGGCTGCCAATGACCCAAGAGAAGGGAACTAACTCCCCATTTTGGAAACCATTGAAGGCCGCCATCAACTCCCATCTGAAGGGGCACCTGTTCTCTATTTATTTCTTCCTCTCCTGCCCTTCGCTGGATAGAAGCTATCAAGCCCTCCCGGTCATCGAGGCTCAGAAGCGGGCGGGGGACAGTTCACAAGCTTGGTATTTAAGTAAGTCTCAGGTCGAAGTTCAAATAGATAGGTACTCTAGTTGTGAGCCAGGAAAGTTCAAAGACAGTGGGCAGGTCCGAAGGTAAGCTTGTCTTTTCTTTTCCTTCTTTCCGCTGAAGGAGAAACGGAATTCAAATAGAACTTTTTCTAGTAAGTTGCTCACGAGCCAGTCAAGAACACCAAGCTCCTGCTAACCCCACCTAAAACTGAATTGAACCATCCGAGTGATAAAAAAGATTTGAAAATCTTTACCTACTCTCACACTAGGCGTGCTAGCATGTTAAGTTAATGGTAGCATAGTCTTGGAGGAAGAAAGCGATGTGATGTCTTCAGTTGCTTGCTCTTTTTCCCTTAAGCGAGTTCGAGCTCGGGTAGGCAACTCACCAGGAATAGTCTACAAACTCTGATATAGAGTTAAAGGGAGAGCAGTGATCCGACGATGCGTGCGGACCATTACATTAAGGTCAAGCCTTCTTCGCCCTCTACGGGACAATTCAATGCTCAAGTTGTTATACCAATCAAGTTTCAAATAAAATTTGTGTCCCGACACGAACCTCACAAGTTCAATATGGTTGGCAAGAAACTCGGAGAATCTTGAACTCCGATTAAAGCAACAGTTAAATCGAAGTCCCCTCCAGGGTTTTGGATTCTTTTCCCAACTAACTTATCGATAAATTTAAGAAATAATTGTTAGTATTAATATCTAGAAAAAAAGTATTAGTATTAATGGCACTCAATGATGTACGGACACTCCTAAAAATCACTCGGTATAATATCAGACACTTCTCGGACACTCCTCGGACATGTGTCGGACACGCCACGTGGCGTGTCCATTATTTTATTAATAAAATAAAATTGGACACTGCCCTCAAAATCGGACATCCGTGTCGGACATGGATAATGGACGTGTCCGAGCCGTGTCCGACACAGAAAGTACACTTTTGGGGTTGTACAATTTAAATTTTTTTTGACTAAAATGAAATTCGGAGGTATTACTTAAACTCTATTTAATTGAAGTAATATACATTTGATGTTATTATAAGTGATACTATGATGTTTTCAGACATACAGTTATATATATTATTTTTGAATTTTGTAAGAATATTTTTAGTGTTATATTTTATTTGGACGTGTTTGTTATATTTGAGCTAGTTTTTATTTAAAATAATGTTTGTATTCAATTTTGTTATATTTTTTTAAAATAATTGAATATTAGTGAAATTGATTATGTAAATGGTAAATAATTTTTTTTTTCAACAAAGATTATATAATGGTAAATTGGTACAATTAATAGCTACATATAGTTGACGCCTTGACTGGCCCAAATTTATGCAACTAAACACTATTTTGTATGGAGTGAAGTTGTCATAAGGGCGGCACGGTACATTTTATTTTTTTTTCGTTTTTTTTGGCTTCTCCGATTGATCGATAAAGCAAAACATTGAAATATAATAAATATATTGTTCTAAATGCTAGCATTAAAAAAAATCCGCACCCTTCATGGCCACGACCATGCCGTGCCATGCTCATGCCCGGTCCGTTTGACACCTCAGTGAAATATAATATTTCTAATTTCAAAAATAAATATAATTTTTCTGAATATATATATATATATATATATATATATATATATATATATATATATATATTATACTATATTATAAAGGAAGAGCAACACATAGTAACTACATTGGCCTTTTGGTATGTTTTATGTGTTCTTCTTAAAATACCATTATATAAATAACTACCTTCAATATTTTGATTTTCTTCAAATTTTCTAAAATCATTTATTTCATCTAATTAATATTATTTCATATTAACTTAAATATTTAGAATTTTAAAAATATACAATAATTACATATTTATATTGTAATTATATACCATATAAAAATTTTAAAAAAATTACATAAAATTATATATACAGGCATCGCGTGCCAAATATCGCTAGTTTGAATTGAATTTCAATGGCTATTGTGAGGGACGAATGCATGTGTTGAGGGATGCCTCAAAAAAAATTATTACTCTTAAAAAAAAAATTAAAAAATATACATTTTACCCCACAAACATAGGAAAAAAAACACAGAGAGGATATCGATTCAAAAATTAGTTAGAATGTGATTTTATCCCCATTTACGTTAGAATCATGTGTAAACCTTTTGTGGAATAGAATGCTTTACGTACTAAGTCGAGTGAAATAAAGGTCAATGAATGAACAAACATTAATCAAATCAAATTCAAGAAATATGTCTGCATGACATAGCACATATTAGAGAAACCTCTTCCCTTTAATATATTAAGAGAGAGGCAAATTCACTTGCACACAATTACAGAGCCAGTTGTATCTACCAAATGCAAAAGAAATATCAAATCTTATGAGCGATTTCAGTTTTTTTTTTTTTTAAACAAATTCACTGAAGTGATTGAAAAGAAACTGAATATGGGAAGAAATTTGTGTATATTGAATAGTGGGGTATATAATATACATTTATATAAGATGTTAAATTTATCATACTCTATAGAATAATATCTAATGAAAAATGAGAGGCAAATATTTTATATTATCAATATCATGTGTCATTCATTAAATTATGGGACTAAACTAAAAGAACTCAAAATCAAGAAATTTACCACCCGATTGCATCTCTGTTGCACCTACAATCGTTTTGCTGCCAGTGAGCACACCAACAGGCTGGAATTGCCCAGACTTCACCGGAGGCTCCTGCTCGACTGGTCTTGGCACCACTGGCGGCGTGCTGCAACGTATCAAAGCCCAATTTACTCCTTCAAAGAAAGGGTGCTGCTTTATTTCTGTTGCACCTCTTTTCACACCGAGCCTATGCTGTGGTTCTTTAACTAGCAATCCTCGTATAAGATCTCGGCTCGCACAACTGGTAGCTGGCGAATCCGGGAATTTGAGCTGCTGCCCTACTACATTGAAAAGAGTGGCACGATTTCCGGAACCCTTGAATGGTGTTTTACCATAGAGTAGTTCATGTAAGAACACACCGAACGTCCACCAGTCTACTGCACTGCCATGGCCCTCGCCCTTGATGATTTCAGGTGCTAAGTACTCATGAGTCCCAACAAATGACATGGAACGTGCAGCAGTAGGTTCTGCAACTAGCTCGGGTAGCGTACAAGGGGGCCTTCCAAACTTTTTCTTATTTTTTGTGGGAATAATTCGAGGAAGGAAACATGAAGGCTGAATGCATGCTGAAGTGGACTCGATACATGCTGGCTGTACACAGAATGCAGCTCCTAGTTTAGTGGGGTCAGAATCAAAGGCAGCAGCTCTTATCAGGGTTGGTGAAACAGAACATCTCAAGGAAAGATCGAAATCTGAAAGCATAACGTGGCCATCTTCGCGGACTAGAACGTTTTCTGGTTTCAGATCCCTATATACAACTCCAAGCATGTGAAGATACTCGAGTGCCAGTAGAACTTCTGCGGCATAAAACCTGCATCCATTAAATTGAGGGTTAGATATTCCTACATAGTCAGAGTGTATCCAGACTGAATACTTCATTGATAGTTCATTACTGTGAATGATGGTTTCACGTTTCTTAGACTTGGGAAACTCCAGCAATAGGACATCATAAATCTAAGTCACCTACATGTTAAAACTAGTTTAGCCGGCCATCGAATAACTTAAGGTGGCTTCAACAGCCAGACAAGTAATATCTAGCAGTACCAAGAATCTTAAGTTTGTAATCTATGCTGACACAGGCTTACGGTAACAATTAGCAGACCTCAAAACTTGAATCATTAAATTAATCTCATACGGGTGCGCTTCGTCCAAACAACAACAAAAAATTCGGTTTGTTTGAAGGGATGGTCCATTGCTGGGAGAAGAACAATTGTCAACTCACCCTTCGACCGAAAATAGAAAAGTAAAATTTTTTCGACACTACGAACTTTGACCCCATAATTATTCTATTTTTATTTGGGTATTACAACAGAAATCTTGGTTCCGTTAATGGTTATTAAGCGCACCATTAAGCGTAGTATGTATACATACGGGCCATGTTAAATCAAACCCACTAACATCCAGTTTTACTCCCAAGACGAGACACAACAACTGTGCTACTCGCTCCAATTCCCAACGGGTTCAGCAGATTTCAGAAAAAGAAAGGAAAAAAGAAGAAGCAGTGTCACGTATCGCAAAGTAATTTCACAAGAGAACGAACAAATTATCAACTATATGAGCCTAAACGCAAAATGATTACCTTGCAGCATATTCTGAAAAATGTTTCCCTGGTTGTCGCTGCCTTAGTGTATGAAGATCTCCTCCAGGGCAATATTCCATGACCAAACACAAAAATCTATCTGTTTCAAAATGTGTGTACAATGTTGGCAAGAATGGATGATCCAGTAACTGCAAGATTTCTCGTTCTGTCTGGGCTCTCATCAACTTCTTCCTGCTAGCAAGGGATTCCTTATCCATTACCTTCATCGCAAAGAAACACCGAGTTGAGCACAACTCGGAAAGATACACGCTTCCAATGTCCCCGCATCCGAGTCTTTTCAGTAACTTGAAATGGCTCATGCCTAAAATAATACCATCACATGATCGAATAGCAAGGATAGCCTTCCACCTAGGATCATTTCCCTTGTGAGGCTTATTTGCGCTACCCATAATGTTACTCCAGTTACTATCGTCGCTTAGGCCGCTGCTATCACTTACTCGGCTGAGGCTAGATTTAGTACTCTCAAGCGAATCCCCAAGAATGCTCCCTTTCGTACTCTCATAGTTCTTGTTCACACTAAGCATACCATCACTCATTATCCCATCACTCAAGTATGTGCTAGTGCAGCTATTAGCAATACTCATAGCCGTAGCAACACCAAAACTATCAATACTACTATGTGGACTAACATTACCACTTGGAGGTAATGATGTGTCCCATATACATTCCTTATCCTTAGAACACACAAGGGGGTTTGCTTCGGTATTTCGGGATCGATGAGGAACTGCAAATGGGTATGAGACAGCAATGAAATCGATAGCTTCTTCAAGTACAACCTCTGTGGGTGACGGTAGACTCGGTTTAGTAGCAGGCAACTTGATTGAAAAATCTTCCATAGAAGGGCCCTTCACAGACATACTTTTAACTAAATATTTTCCATCCCCATTATTCTGACCAATAGGTAAATAGACAGGCCTCATCAAATCAGTGTCGACCGGTTCAGGGGGATGACTTACCCCATGAAATGAAGTAGAGCCGATCTCTTCAAATGCATATCCACTTATTTTAAACGAAAGAACGTCTGGCATGTGTTCTTGATCCTCCTGCAAAAAGGTTTTCCCTTTCAATGCTTTCGCAGGAGTAGATGAATCCAACTCAGAAAATTCCATCACGAGGGAAGGTTTCCGAGCCTCATCTCTCGACAAATTGGGGCGAGTATTTGACACCTTCGCCGCGAAAGGCAGCTGCCTGGGAAGTTGTTGCGACTCTGGTATCCTTTCCATATCAGATAACCATATATCATCACAAGAGTATATGCATTAATATACTCTGCCAAAACAAGAACAATAGTACTGAAATCACTTGACAGATTAAACTCCCACAAAATCTACTATTGGTTTGTTATTCGTCAAAATGGACTAACGAACTACTAAGAAATAAAACTCTTGACAACATTGTGGAGAACGGAGGCAGAAATCCACAATGAGTGCCAAGGCTAGCAACAAGAAAACAGGTGTAGATATTAACTTGTAACTGGGAGAAAATTAACTTACACAAATAGCACTTCTAAAACCCAAATTAAATCAAACTATTATTCATAGGTAAGTATTTTCATGTAAAAAATACAAGCAATCCAAATGCAGGATCCTCGAGAAACTCGCCAGCTTAAAATGACAAAAGATTCCAAGCTCAAATCGGTACCAAAAAAAAATTCCAAACTCAATCACCAAAACTTTCAACTTTCTTGGGCATTACGTTGTTATACTATAATAATGAGTTCATAAATCAAAGCCTCTATACCTTAAAATAGAAAATTACCCATAGGCAAGAATAGGTATAACTGAGATTCCACGCAAAATAATGGTTTCGGAACAAAATGCAATAAACAACAACAAAGGCGGAATATAGCATCAAAATTTGGGAATTTCATTCTTTATGGAAAATTGAGAAACACCATAAAAAAACAGCAGTAATGTCCAAAATCACAGAAACATCAAACGACAAACGAGCAAACGGAGCATTAATAAATGGAAATTGAGAAAACCTGTGAAATAAACTGCAGTGATATGCAAGTATTTACCTTCCCTCTTGGGTCTTACTACACACGAAGGGGAATATAAATGCCGAATAATTGCTAAAGAAAGAGCTCGAGAAAACGCAGTATATGCAAAAAAGGGAGGCGACAGGTCGAGCTGTTTCTTGGAATTTTGAAAGATTGCATGGAAAAAAAGAGCAACATTAGAAGAAAAAAGGGAATTCGTACAGAAGAGTGATTGCAGCTATTGCTATGGCTTTTACTTTTTCAGAATTTTTCTCCATATTTTCGGTTGTTTCGAAGGGCTTTATTCATGTGTTCACGCTTTAGCATACATGGACAAGATTTTCAAAATTTCAGGTAGGATACGACTGGAATATGCCCGCATATTTTACGTTTGAGAAAATTACCCAAAATATCCTATCATTTGATCTAAATTTCATTTTGTAACCGCTGTTTGAAAAAGTACAGTTTGCATCCTCAACTTTCATGAGTTGTAACACTTTGCATGTTATTGACTCGATTTTATATTTTTATCGAAAATTTATTCGCCGAATTCGATCATCATCTAGCATACTTGTTAGGATCGGGGTAGTGTTCAGAAGGAAGGTTGAATAAACACTAGATTCAATTTCGATTTTGCTCGGGTTAACTGCAGACTGTTAAGTACTGCAGTAGCTTCTCAATATATAGCAACTCAGCAAACACTGAATATAGTGCGGAAGACGTCTGCTGGACTTGTGAGGGATAAAAACTGAATGGTAAATAAGCAGAAAGTAAATGACACAAATATGTTTCTGGAAGTTCGAAGCACAACGCTTCTACGTCTCCCCTTCTTCCTTTGCAGGAAGGTTACACTAGAAGACTTGGTTTACACTTTTACAGTATACAACCTTCTTAGGCACTCACACAGCTTGGCCTAAACTCCTAGCAATCACAACTTCTTAATTTGATTACAATGGTTTCTATGACACTCTTAAAAATAAACTGTTTAGCTTCGAGTGTTCTTGAGCAGCAGACTTCAGTTGAAGATAATCTGTCACGAGTACAGTAGTACTGCTTGTCTGCTCTTGCTGAACCTTTAGAGAATATCAGTGAGATGATTTCTGTTTGCGTTGAGGTGTTTCTCTTTGTTTGATTAGATCTTTCAGCTAACCTCTTCATTTTTCACTTGGGCGTATTTATAGACTCCTTGATCTTTAACGACAACTTGTCTATATTTGGAAGGGGTCCACTTTCTGTTACCATTCAATATTCTGATTGTCTTCTTTCCTATTTTGTTTATCAACGGCTCTTTTATTCTGACGCTAATGGTAGCGGAGATATAGCAGGGTGCGCCGCTCTGTTGTACCTTTGTCAGAATAGGTTGTACTTGTTTTGTCTTGTTGCTTTGAGCTCTTACTGGATGGTTAGTCATATGCTGGCTTTCTTCGTTCATTCTTCTGTAACCAGTAGATGTCTTTGCTCAATATATGACTATCTAGTCGATGCTTGTCCAGTTAGTGTCCATCCAGTAGGTGTTTGTCCGATAGATGTCCATCCGGTTGGTGTCCATCCAGTTAATGTCCATCCGGTAGGTGTCTGTCCAGTTGATGTTCATCCGGTAGGTGTCTGTCCAGTTGATGTCCATCCAGTAGGTGTTTGTCCGGTAGATGTCCATCCGGTTGGTGTCCATCCAGTTGATGTCCATCCGGTAGGTGTCTGTCCAGTTGATGTCCATCCGGTAGGTGTCTATCACCCGGTAGGTGTTTGTCACCCGGTGGGTCTTTGTTACCAGTTGATGTCCACCATCCGGTAGGTCTTAGTTACCCGGTAGGTCTTTGTTACCCGGTAGGTGTCTGCCCAGTTGATGTCTGTCCGGTTGGTGTTTGTCACCACCAAAACTTAGAATGGTTTCCCAACAATACTCAAACTTATATCCATTATAAACTAGTTATTCCAAATTTTTAAAAAACAAAAATAATATTTTTAGTATCGAAATTCTCTAGTTAACAATTAAGGAAAATGAAATTTTGACACCCATGATATTAATTTTGATTTTTTTTTTAAATTTGCAATAACTTGTTTAAGTGGATCTAAGTTTGAATATGTAAGGCAGTGATGAAATGCAACGATAAATTTTTGATAAAAACACAAAATCGAGTCAAAAGGATGCAAAGTGTTATAATTCATGAAAGGTTAGGATGTAAGCTGTAATTGTTTAAATAATGGTTACAAAGTGAAATTTGGAACAAACTATATGATGTTTTTTTGTAATTTTCTCTTTATATTTTTATATACATTATATGTATTATATTATAAAATGCTAAAATTTATATTTTAAAAATTCTATATCCACGTAAAAAACAACAAATATATTATTACTAAATCAAGAACCTTATAAATAAATGCATGTCACTGCAATCATCATAATATCACACATATTAACATTAAAAATATATTACTTCAGTTCACATAAAGATTAACAACATATCCAAATAAAGATAACACTGAAAATATTTTCCCAAATTTAAGAAGCGTGTAAATATATATGTCACTGAAATCATCGTAGTATTATCCATATTAAGACCAAATAATATTACTTCAATTAATATAAAATTTAACAAACATGTCTAAATTTCATTTTAGTCAAATACATTTAAAATTGTAAAATTAACCCCCGGAAATATTCTTTATGTATGGGACAAGCTCATCGGCCATGTCCGATACACGCATGTCCGAATTTTGTTTTAAAATTAAGGACATGTCATGCGGCGTGTACAACACATGTCCGATAGGTGTCTGTGCCATAGAAATATCTGACACTGCATCGAATGATTTTTAGGAATGTCTGTACATCATATGTTCATAGTGATGACCGCTGAAAAAAGGAGAATGTGTGTGAGAGAGAAAGAAAGAACTGGCTATGAGCAGATCAAATGGTAAGTGGAGACAATTAGGCTTCATCGGCTCCCGACATCAAGGAATATTTAGGAAAAAAATCACAAAATTTTGCAAATTCTATGAATTCTTGAATATCCGAAAATTTTACTCAAAATTTAAAAAAATTATATTATTTTTCTTTATTTTCGTGATTCAATAAATTTGTATTAACTGTAATGATGCCAGCAGTTTATATTTCTTAACATATCTTTATTTTAAAAAAATGGTAGTGACATATTTAAGTAATAGGAGACAACACAAAATAAGGGCGTGTGGAGTAAAGAATAGTGCTGGAGTGGCAATAGCAAAAGGTCTAAGGTATGTGGGACCCACATGTGCTTCTCCTCCTCCTCCGGGACATTTGTATTTTAATTAGAACTATTAAATCTCGCACGTAAAATAAATTTTAATATAAAATATAATTTTATATATAATAATATTTTTTTTGAAATATAATAAATTTGGATTATTTTTTTTTAAAGTTACATGTTTAAAATTGTAACTGTTATGTTTTATAAAGAATAGTAATATAATGAGAACGTGGTATTTTGAGAAGAAAATTTGGTATAACGTAAGAGACAAAAGATAGTTATTCTAAGGCCTTCACATTTTATATATACTAGTATTCACAGCACGCGTTGCGTGATTGCACAGTCTTTTCTCAATTGGTTTTTTAACTTCTTTTTTGGGATTTAATTACAAATATTATGTGATATGATAATATTGTAATTGGTAATATTATTACGGGCACTACGGACATTTTAAGAATATAATACATTAGGATAATTTAAATTATTAAAATCTCAGGGATATTTCAGTTATTTGTATGCTGTCATACTATTTGTGATTAATAAAAGATTTAGGGTATTTTGGTAATTGTATGCTCATACCAAGAGACCATGGTAGTTTCTATATGCTATTTTTCCTTTATAATATAGTAAAGATTAATGATATTTGAACACAATAAATTACACTGTTTCTCTATAAATTAGAGATAAATTAAGTGTTATTACTACATATAATAGACTAGCAGCGGACAGACATTACGAGAGGGAAGAATGGGAATATTAGATTTTTTTAAATATGAATAACACGTTTTTGGGAAGTGAGATCCTAGCATGAGGGTATTACCCACATACAACATATAATAATCCAAATTTAATTTGGATATATGGGGTCCACATATTTACATGGACTCCCATATCAAATCAAATTTGGATCATTAAATCTTGAATAAGGATAATACTCTTATGTTAGGTTGAACTCTCCCCACGTTTTTATACATAATAATCTAAAAATAAATGGTTAATAAACGTTTTTATACATACAATCCATTTATTAGTTCGACCATATAGTGAGGTATTGTCATCACTGTAGATTCAACTGCTCACACAGAGTCACTTGGCTCCGCATACAACCAATTCAACTCAAAAAACGAGACAGAAATTAAATATTATTTAGAAAGTAATTTAATAAATGTGTTGAGGAAAAAAGAAAATTTCTAAAGATGTTATTACAAATTAAATTAAATGATTTTTTTTAATTTGTTAATTATTCGTTTTAGAGAATGTTAATAAATTTCAAAATCCATTTTGTCGATCGTCTTTTTGATATTGACACTTGCTTTTGTCAAAAAAGTGTAAGCGACAGGTTTGAAAGCTTTGGGTGCTTAGCTTTGGAATGCGGAAAAGGAATGTGTGCATTCAAATGTGGGATTTTTCTACAATTTTTGTTCACAAAAAAGTATTTCATTGGGTAGAAACTATGATGCACTGACACTCCTAAAAATCACTCGGTACAGTAAGATACTGGACACCGACATAAGGTGTCGGACATGCCATTTTCCAGAGGTATATTATCTAAAAAGAACCATGATGTTTGCGTATCTTGTTTTAAAGCATTATATCGAACTCTAGCGATTGATGCCCCTATGGTGAACATACGGGTCCAATCGCTCTTCTGGTTCATCGGTTTGGAATTCAAGCATACTCTTCGCCAGCAAACACCAGAATTAATACGAAATCTCATACTTGGTTTGAGAAAAATGCATGTGCTATAATTTACTCTTCATTGTAATGATGATCTACAAATGTTCTTATATATTTATGGCGAATTCTTCTTCATTTTTTTCTCTCCCACGGAAAATGAATCTGCATTGGACCTTCTATATTTTATTGCATTCAAGTTAATGGACCATCATTGGCTTGATATGCATGCTTCTTACAATTGTACGTGTTAACTCGGGCATCTCTCCCAATGTGAAGTTATGTCACTACATATCTTGCGATCCGATCGTGATATAACACATTGAATGCGCGTACGGCGCATTAACTTTTACTAAATTGTGCATTAAGTTTTACTAATTCGAGCAGTAACTTTCACTAAATAGCACAATATTATTAAGCTTTTTAATTCTCCGATTTTTTTGACTCAGATGAACTTTCATGGTTTCTCGCTGCTTCGGGATGATATATAAATTCTATTATATGGTAACAAGATATATAGTATAAATTATTCTATAATGACTTCATGAGAAGAGACATTTGATAAATAGAAATTATGACAAAATTTGTGTTTTGTAACATTTTTAGAGAGAAAATAATGATGATTTGATATTATGATTTTTTTTTTTTGTATGAAAATTAACATAATAAACTTTATAGATAGTACTTTTATTTTTATTGAGTTACTTTAATTGTTCATATTAATCATTCTATAAGGTAATAATATAATTATCCGAAAATAATATTAGTCATTTTTAATAAATTCATACTATTACCAAACATGCTGAAACACACATAAATAGTTTTTGGTTTCATTTTTTGAATTCATGGTCTTATAAAACCAAGTTTTAATCTTCATTTTCATTTTTCATTCTCTAGAATTTAGATAACAATAATTGTCCATGACAAGAGATCAGTTGAATAAAAAAATTGAGCAGCAAAAATATCCTACACATAATCTAATTTTAACTCATTTGGTAAAACTACAAACACCAATTTTGTTAAGAATTTCATACCGTAAATTTGTAAATAATATAAAAATAATGTAAATTTTCAAAAATTATATATATATATATATATATTCACAATTGATGCACTCGCGTATGCTCACCACCCACGCATCCACTATGTGACTTAATAAGAGCCCTTCCAACCGAACTTTGGGTGGATTAAAATTTGAAACCATTCGCATTACTACCCGGTCAACCACTAAGCAGAAAAATAAAATCTCAAATATTGAATAGTTTATTAACTGCAGGAGAAAATAGCTCCAATACATCATCAAGGTTCATAAACACAATTTGAAGACAAAACTCATAATCCAGTTGGATAGGATAACAGATATCTGTTATCGGCGTTCAGATCATGAAAGACATTCACTCGTAAATCCAAGAATGAAGGCTGCTCCTCCATTCAGCAATTCCTTCTGGGAACCAAAGAGCAATCTCCTTCTTCGCACTCTCAATGGAGTCGCTACCATGAATGACATTTCTACATTTTCAAGTACATATATAAGATGGACAGCATAGAATAATCATGGGTTTAAATGATTTTATAAACACAATACAAACATAAAACAAAGGCAAGGAACTGTGTTGCTTTCAGAATGTTGTCATTTTGTTACAAATTCTTGAGATGCACTATTGCTTTCAGAATGTTGTCATTTTGTTACAAATTCTTATCAGCATCTCTTGCTTGATATAATAGTGTAGATTGAATTCAGTCTAACGTAGCCAGCATACAAACTTTGTCACCAAGTACAAGGCTAATCAGACATAGGCAAAAAGCTTTAAAAAAAAAGACTGTTCGTACATCTTGGAATATTAAGGCCCACTAATCAATGGAAAAAACATGCACTGAACTTTTAATCCAAGTTACCATGAAATTGTCAATCTTATGTAGGATTTGTTGTGGTACGATACATAAATAAGAAAGCTAAACTCACCTGCCAATATCAATAGCATAATCACCACGGATGGTCCCAGGGGCAGAATCAGCAGGATTGGTGGCTCCAATGATCTTCCTGCCAGTAGTTACCACACCCTTGCCTTCCCAAACCATGGCAGCAACAGGGCCGGATATAATATATTCTACAAGCCCATTGAAGAAGGGCTTTGCAGATAAATCTGCATAGTGGCTCTCAGCGAAAGGACGATCCACAGTGATAAGCTTTAACCCTGTACCCAAAACAGATGTAAGATATCAAACCATTCACATAAAAATGCTAAGAAATCAACTTTTTAAAAGTTGTGTGGAACATTAGTGGGCAGAATTTGATCACTATTGCTTCTCTTTATCAACACAACCAATCAGAGTTAAATGCAACAAGTAAATACAAACCAAATAGAAAGTAAACCCCATATACGTGAAGAAAATAATATGTATATGCAAATATACTAGTTAGCGTCCATGATTTTGGATGCCGTATCGGGACTGGACCAAAAAACGTGTAAAGTTGTCACACAGTTCATAAAAAACCCAGAGTTTTCACTGACTTGTACCTTTGGGAAATCCACTACATCGGGACAATACACATGCTATTAACATGGGCCAGGAACAAGGTCACTAATCAAGAAACTTTACTATTTTTCCATAAATTTTTGAAGCATCGAAATAAAAAATGACTTCTATACAACCTTTTAGAACACACCTCCCAAAACCCATAAAAGACATTATGACTAACAATCGACATCAAAGAATGTGATCACTGATTTCAGTTATACCTCACTTTTGATATAATATGAGGATACAGAAACAGACTGATCAACATCAGACAAAGGAACAAAATCCCACACACTAGTTTACAACAAATTTTTTTTCCAAAAAGTAATCTTGAATCCACTAATTACTATAGCTATTGTAGCTTAAGACAAAACAAAGTACGAGTTATAAGGAAAAATGCTACCTTTCAAAGTGAAACCTTTCTTCTCAAACCTGCCAATAATCTCACCAACCTGAATCAAAACAAATAAATAGACATGGAAACGATAATTGGTCAAAAATTAAGCAACCTTAAATCTCAGCTACATCTTCTTCAAAAAAATACCAGATCTACTGTATTTCTTCATTAAATTCGAGAATAATTAAAACCTTTACTTAAATTTCCGTCTTTTACTTCCCAAAAATAAGACAAAAGGCTCAAAAATTGAAATCCAAACCACACAATTTATTCAGTAATCCATACATCGCAGAAGAAATAACACCGACATAGAATTTCATGAATATGTAACACCAAGCGTGGAAAATTCAAGATGAAATGATCAACATAGTAAAATTTAGAACAATAAGGAAACAAACCAGGCCTCTTTGAACCCCATCAGGCTTGATCATAATGAAAGTCTGCTCCATTTTCAGATAAATTAATTGTAATGTGATTTTTTTGGCTTGAAGTAGAGGTTGAGGCTGTGGGAATGATACGAAGAGGCTGTATTTATACTCGAACCAGTGGCTCCGAACACATACCCAAAACCCTAGCAGCCCATTAATTTGGAATATTCTTTGGGTGAATCCTTCGGTGATTTCTTTTCCCCCTTTCTCCTTTGTGCGGACCAAAGAAAGCACAAAAAATTGCGAGATGATTAGGAATAAACTTTGAATTTAAAAATAATAATAAATCTTTTTTTTTTTTTTGGAAAGGTAGATGGGCTAAATATTTCTCATTGAGTGAGGAATAAAATAAATATTTTCTCACAATACGAGACTCGAACTTGAATCTTTCCAAAATGGTGCTGGCCCAGGAACTATATTTCTTTTTGTTTATTATACTTGAAATAAAATTAAAACTAATATAGTAAAAATTATGAATAAGTCAAAATAATAATCAAAAGTATACAATATATAATAAAGTGTAGATACAATGAAATAATTTGAATGTCACACATACATATACACAAAAAAAAAAAAAAATTAATAATAAATTCTTTCCCATCTGCTAAATTTCTGATGCCACTAGAAATAACATGTTTTGTAGCATATTAGTTCGTAAAGATTCACACCAAAGCTCAACTCCTGAAACCAGCCTTCTATTATCTCTCTACATTAAGCTGTGAATCAAGAAATCTTGATTTTGATAAGCTATGGCATATGCTGCCCTATCCTCTCAAACTTTCACTAAACCAAATCATGATGTATCCTGATCAACATTCCATTCTTCATTATCGGAGGAAACAATTCAATCCCTTCTTCCAAAAATTGAATTTCTGCTACAATTTCTTCAAGATTCACCCCACAAAAGTAATGAAAAAAACATGTTCTTTAATAACAAGAATGAGAGAGAGAGCCTATGAAGCTCAAAATACCACAGATTTCTAATGTTACAAGATAGAAATGGCGATCAGAAATCATGTTATCAAGCCCAAGAATGTGAACTTGTTAAGCACCATTCAAGAAATCGACGCCACAGAATCAGACATCAGGGAACAAAAGAGGTTTCACAACGGAAGAAACTATGAATATTGAGCATAGATTGGTCCCAAATGATTCGCAACTTCGGAATTCTTTTCGCGCAGGTTCATCCAGACTTGCTTCCAAGAATGTAATGGTAGGATTCATGTCAAACCCCATGTCTAAAGACTATACTATAGTCTTTATATATATACTATACTATAAGCATATATAGCTAGGTAAAAATTTCGGTGGCATCTCCTATATTTGTATAACATCTGGAGACACAACAACAATATCAATATATAAGATTAATATCACCAGAAAACACCATCATACTTTACATATCATTATTTATTTTCTCAAAGTAAAATTCTCAAAAGATAGTTCTGCAGATTTAAAAGCCAAAAGTTAACAAAATACTCCAAGAAACCCACATGCTTTTCAAAAGACAAATCTGCAGACTAAAAAAAAAACATAATAAGATAACCTATAGTCCAGCAGGTCGTCATCCATGTACAATAGATCTCAGAAACTCATCGGAGCTCATCATCTTGTCCAGTAAGTCGAGTTTCAGATATCGTCATTCTCACCTACAATGTATGAACTACATGAGCTAATGCTCAATAAATAAAAATCATGTATGCTATGAAAATGATATGAGATATCAGTAAAACATTTATTCTAACAATGCATACTCATAAATATATATACTGTTTTACTCAAATTCATATTTTTCATGGCCCTTGACCCAACTATTATGCACCGGAACAGAGCTCTGATAATATCAATAGGCACACAGCCACAGGCACACAGCCAATATAGTGGATCGATACAGTCGAATGGTCCATCCTCCCGTGAGCCCCTAGAGGCACATCACTGAACAACCCCTGCGATCACCCGAGAAGTATCCCACCCGAGGCATCAATCAAAAGAAGAATAACAGCAAGTGGACCACCCCCCCATGATTACCAAGGGCACATCCCCGAACAACCATTTTAATCCTCTGAGGAGTATCCCACTGATGTACTCAAATATTTATTTCAACTACTAGTTCATCAAAGTCCATTTATTATTACTTATCTTGATTTATTAATTCATTTAATCAAATTGTTCCATGATATTGTTATTAGGATAATTATATCATTATTTAAAATTCTAGTAACGCATTTTATACACCTTTACTTTAAATTTACTGAATTATTGTTGTAACATTAAATTCTAGAATTAACAAACACATTAAAATTCCTATAAATTGAAATTACAACATAATCTCAAATTTCTTGCCAATTACTGTTTATCATCGTACAGTCTATCACATATATTAATTTCATAATTTTCTAGCAATACTAGAAATATAGCCTTTTCATAAATGCAAGAAAACTCAAGAGAAAACTACCTCAAATTGAAGACGGTAACTCGATGATTCAGAATATATAATTTATTTGAAGTTTTTGGTGGTTTCATGGAGTCCGAAATCGAAAAAACCGTGAAACCCCACTATTTCTCTCTTACGCTCGAGTGTTCTGTATGTTGTGTGTGAAAATGTTGCGTGCATGCATTTTGTTGTGTGTGCGTGAGTTTCCAATAACAGATATATCACAAATGTTTAAGTCAATGACTAAGATAACTTTTATATTATTTTATTTATTGTTAATATTAGTGTTAATATTTAATTACTTAAGTATTAATTTATATATATTTTGGGATGCATTTGATACATTAATTCAGGCATCATAACAGTCTAACTTGCAAACTAGTTTCGAATAAAAGTTGTAGATCTATGTCTTATCTTTCATTTGGCTTTGAAATCACTCAATTCTGATATCGGACGAGAAAGTTATGCCCAATCTAACAAGACATGTAAATGCAAAAATTTCTGTACGCATGATACATTTCAATATTACTTTCCCCTTCCTCCGATAGTTTTCGGCAAAAACTCAAAACATGGTAGTAGTAGCCCTACGAGATATCTTGTAATGAAACTGATCTCGTCGTCTCTCGTGAATTTCGACGAATATTTAAGCCATTATAATAGAATTCATGACGGTCTAACACATATGTTAAACAACTCAAGTACTAGACTCGGGTATTACAATTCAGGATTCAAACATCACTTTATGCAAATCAAGGAAGAGCTGATGGGGCAACGATAGGCATGCACTTTCAGTTTACAGTTGTATCAATCATAGGTATGTGAGTTATTGGTAAGACGACTCTCGCCACAAATATTTACATTGATCCATCGGTCATATGCCAATTTGACGTTCGTGCTTGGATCGTTGTATTTTGTAAAGAAAATATCTAATATCAAGTGGTGCATACACGACAGTTATGCAGTTGTAAGTGATTGAATTTTCGTTTGGTATAGACAGTTAGTTTCAAATGACCTGCTACTTAGAGAGCAGGTAGAGCATTTAAAGGTCTATAAAAGGGGAAACAACTTGCCTTGGAGAATAAGGGGGACGAGTGAAAAATTCAAAAGCAACAGAAGCATAAAGAAGGGAATTCTGAAAGCTTGAGGCAGGAGATTGGATCTCATGAATGAGTGTAGTGAATTCATAAGGAGAGATTCATTGTATATTGAGAGATTTAATCTGATTGAATTCATGTAATTCAAGGATCATGTTGTATCTCCAAAAGTGTTTATGAATGAGATGTCATATCCTATGGAGTAGATCGATTTGATCGAACCACGTAAATCCTCTTGTGTTCTTCTTGTTCATTGTTAATATTCTGTTTGTGCATGTGTTCTTATCAAGATTGCCAGTGCAATGTTATTCGATATTTGAGTTTTTATTTCATATCTGGACGTAACAATTGGTGGTTCAAGATCAGAAAATCAGCTGCGCATTTCTTGGTTATCGGATAAGTTGATGATTGTTTGAGTAAAATCCAAGAAATCATAATAATTGACGCCGTATGTGGGAAACGCTTTCAAGATTACGTGGCTGAGATCTTGATTCAACACAATGACTACGAAGACTGAGGTGTCAAGATTTGATGGAAGGGGAGATTTCGGACTATGGCGGCGAAGGATGCACGCAATCCTTGTCCAACAGAAAGTTGCCAAGGCGTTGGGCGGTGCAAGCTCTCTTCCTGAATCTTTAACAACTTATCAGAAGAGTGACATGATGGAACTAGCTTTCAATACATTAACACTTCACCTGGATGACAAGGTGCCGAGGGAAGTGTCTTCGGAAGAAACGGCAGTGGGGTATATGGTCCAAACTTGAATCCCTCTACATGAATATGTGTAATGCCTCGATATGACTCATACATGTTTATTTGGTTATTGGGTAATTATGAGATAATGACGGTATGACGTGACTCGGGTTCGGGTTGAACCGAGTATGACTGATGAAATGAATGAAAGGACTATTGGTTATGTTGCCAATGAATGAAACATAGTTGGAAACAACGAAATGATGTTCATGGGTGATAACTAAAGTATGCTATGAAATGGCATGAACTAGGACAAACTATATGGCATTGCTAGACTTGTTGTAGTACATGGTAGACTACATGAGTCCATTTGACATGGTTTGTTGAATATGTAGTAATTGAATTCATGGTGTAGAAAAGAGTATGATCTACAAATAGTTGGACACAAATAGTTGGGAACAACTATAATATGTTGATTATACAATTGGTATTTGTTGTGTTATATGATTAGTTTGAAATACATGGAAGGCATGGATTTGATGCATGATAGACCACATGTAATCAACTTGACATGAGTTATTCCTAACTATACATGCAAATCAGATTGGAAATACATAATTCACCTCACTTCACCTACAAAATCTCTACAAAAGCTCATCCTCATCTTCTTCCTTGTTCATACTTCTTGTCTTGGATTCAACTTGGAAATCAAGATAGAAAGTTGTGTGAAGTGAATTCATAGCTTCTTGGTAAGGATTATGTGCTTTGTATACTTGTTTTATGTTGGTATGTGATGAGTTGGAGTTGAAGCATGTAAATTTGTAGTTCATGATTTGATTTGAGTTATAATGTAAAAACTTGAGGTGTAATATAATGGAAATATGTTCATATGATGCTAGAGTATGCATTTATCAAGTTTTAATGTTGATTTTGAAGGTGTAGGAGATGAACCATGAGGACATACGTGAAAATTGTCATGTTATGAAACTTTTGTTGTCTCGCGATCGATCGATTATGAGTGTACCAATCGATCGCTGAGACAGAGGAATTATAAGGCGATTTATGCGTGTACCGATCGACAGCTACGGACCGCTTCCCGTCGATCGTTCTTTTCCACGTGATGGCAGAGCTGTTTGGGGGAGGAAGTTGCCTGAGCAACTCGCTAGGGGGGCGAAACATTTATGTGGAAATGCAATGATTTAGCGATCGATCGCTACATTAAGACCGATCGATCGCTAGGGTAACAAAGTGGAAGCGATCGATCGCTATAAACAACCTATCGATCTCTAGGTTGGATGTTGACAAATGTGATATTTTGTGGACCGGTTGATGGTGAAGACTATTTTAACATGGTAATTGTTGATGCTCATGTAGCAACAGTATAGGGGACGGGTTAGAGAGGAGGTTACATATTAACTCCTGTTTTTCTACATGTGTACAGCACGACGTACGAGTATTGATATTTCATTTATGATCATTATATATGATGATGATGTTGAGGGTCGCTGGAATGAGCGACATGATGTTATTATTATTGTTATATATTGATGTTGTTGAAATGTACAGTTGATGACATGCCATTGTTGGCATGTTGTATATTGATGTTGTTGAGGCATATAGTCGACGTCATGGGTAGTATGCCATTGTTGGGCATGTTGTATATTGATGTTATTGAGGCATATAGTTGATGTCATGAGGAGTATGCCATTGTTGGGCATACAATATAACTGTTATAACGTGTGAGAACGGTATTATGATATGTTTCTGCTAATATGGGATGTGAAAGGCTGAGCCACTGACATATTAAGCTGAGAGGCGTATCATATTAGTCTTGTTATAACAGGATGTTGAATGAGATTTGCCATGACATATGTGGCCAATTGTATCATGATGTATATTGTGTTTTTGGGTATGTACAGGGGATATACAGAAACAACCAGAGAAGAGTATTGCGAATGCATGAATTACAGAAAGTTGTGCATGACATTGATGTTGGGATTGTGAACATTATTTATAATACTCATGTTTTGTGTGGTTGTTCTGTATGGACTTATAGCTGGGGAAAAGTCGGGATTGTGAATCTACCTTCTGGTGCTAGGAGTTAAACTGATCGAGATTGAATGAATTGTGATTGTGTAAATCATATACAATATGTGATGTATATGAAACTATGTAAGCGAAAGACATAGTGAAAAATCTTGATCAGTATTATTAGGGTGCGCTTGGTTCGATGATAGGATAAGTGATGGATTGATTAAAAAGTGGATAATGAGTTGATAACAAACTAATTGATAAGTTATATTGCGTTTGGTTCGTATGATTAATAAAGTATGATAAGTAATATTGTGTTTGGTGTACTTGACAATTAGATGTATAGATTAATTTTATACCTAAATGACAAAAATACCCTCAAATAGATTTTGCACTTATTTCTATTATTTTATTCCAACTAAATTTAAAATAATCAACATAAAATTATTTATGTAATTTAATTATTAATAAAATATTATGGTTAATTATTATTAATCAAAATACCCTCAATTTTATTAAAATAATAAATTAAATATTTCAGCTTATTTTTTGAACCAAAACATGACAATCTTATATAAATTATTAAAATATACTTTTTCATTTGACAATTGAATAACAACAACTACAAACCAACATCAACTAATCCTTTAATTTCAATCAGAATCCCGATATATACGACCACTAGCAAATATATATATATTAATTTGCAAATAAAACTAGAATTCTTTTTTTTTTCTTAAAAAGGAATTCATCAATAATTTATTACTACTTGCGTAATTACAGCCAAAATATCTATTTATAATGAAATTTATTAACTGAATTAATAGAGAAAAATGATAATTAAATTTTTATTAATCTAACAATTTTACGTCATTTAATAAATTAATTGTTTTCTTAGTAATTTTTAATTCTCTTTCATCATCCTTAATCTTGGACTCTCATCTTCATTTTTGTAACTTTCCATTACTTGAACTTAGGGACAGTAGTTTTACAAACGCATATTCACCAGTACAATACAAACATATATGCCTCCATGAAAACTTTAGATTAACTATGCACGGCCTTTTCACCATTGATAATTTAGATCAATGTGGATAGACCAGATTCCGATTTCTTTTCTTGCTACAACAATTCAGTCCGGCAGATAACTCAACAGCAAAAAATATTAAGCATGCAAGGAAGAATATAATCAAGCAAGACAGCTAATCTGATGAAGAAGACTGGACAGTCATCGGATAAAGAAAACAACTGCACATGAAACTCGGAAATGGAGGGCTGGATTCTTCCGATTCAGGAAGCCCTTTCCACTGAATGAAAGTGATGTCTTCCACAGAAAATCCAAATATATCCTCTGTAACCAATCCGAAAAACTGGAAAAATAAACAAATAAAAGCAATCTCATATATGGAAGAGTGTAACCTAATTTTGCTTGAATAAGCTAAAATTATTATTTCAGAATCCAATCTGATGGTGACACAACTTGTGAGCGAAATGAGAAGCAAGTTTACTAGGTTTTCATGGGTCCAACATGGGTAAAATGTACAAGTGATTTCTAATCTTGGTTACTGTATGGTACTTTCAGTAGACATCACACCTCTCCAAGAGATGCCTCATCCAACTTTTTTCACTCTGATCACGGGGCTTCTCCATTATCATGGGCTTTTCAAACCCCGAGAAGAACAGGTGATGATGCTTGATAAATGATAATCCAACCTTAGTCCCGCGAGCCGAACACAGCCTTAGTATATTAATCCTGATAAGTAAATGTATGTGATTTATTTACTTTAAATGTATAATTGAGGATTAAGAATGACGAGGCCCCACATAAGTCTCTACAAGATAGGGAAATGGAAGTTGTTTGGGTTTAAAATGGTAGAGTCTAAATCCTTAAATGAGAATCTTGATGAATACAATAAACTTCTCCTTGATTTAGAAAATATAAGCATCAAGATTGAAGATGAGGATAAGGCAATTATATTATTAAATTCACTACCCAAGTCATACTCGGTATTTGTGGACACAATGAAGTATGCCAAGGAGACTCTATCATTGGAACATATACAAATAGCTTTAAAATCCAAGGAAACAGATAGCAAGATGGAAGAGGAAATGAAAGAAACTGGAGCAAGTCTTTTTTCGAAGGGAAAACTGGAAAATGAGATGCTTGTGGCCATGCTAAGGAAAAACTAAGTCAAAAGCCAATAATCGAAGTGTTTTTATTGCCAAAAGGAAGGACATTACAAGAAGGAATGTCCTCAACGTATTAAAGACTTAGAAACAGGTGAGGAACAAGGTGAGGCATGGGTGATCTTGGATGACATAGATTGTGGAGATGTGCTTTGTGTGACAGAGATGGATAAGGGTTGGTGTTGGGTGTTAGATAGTGGTTGCTCCTTCCACATGACATCGAACAGGAACTGGTTTGAACTCTTCAAATCTGTAGAAGCGGGTCACGTAGTTCTAGGAAATAAAAAAACATGCAGGGTGCAAGGTGTTGGTACTGTGAGGTTGATAATGGAAGATGTGACTGAAATACTCCTAAGTATCGTACGTTATGTTCCTAAACTTAAAAGGAACATCATTTCATTAGGAGCTCTTGACCTTTCTAGATGGGTCTTTAAATGAGAAAATGGTACATTAAACATCACAAAAGGTTCTCAAGTCCTTATGAAAGGTGTTAAGCAAAATGGAATTTACGTGCTTAAGGGAGATATTAGAGTCAAGGTGGAGCTTCCAGAACTATATCTGATGAATTGGGAAAAGAAAATGGGCTAATCAGAAAGAGATTAACTCAAGGCTGCAACAAACCTGGAAAAGTTTCTGCCCATTCAAGGATGGGAATCCAGAACTTCAATACCAAATAAAGGACTTAGATATTTGTTTCCTAAAACTGGTACATTCTTTGTTGATCCTAAGGTTGGCAAACATGATCGTGAGAATCTAAAGAAGGCTAGAAATTCAATAGAAACAAGAGAAACTTGTGACTTGAAGTCAAAAGATTCTGGCTCACCTGAACCAAATCAAGCATGTACCTCAGTGTGTGAAAAAATGAAGAAGGTTAATGATGGGTTTTGCAGCGTTCATGCAAGGAAGTGCCTTGGGAGAATAACCTGTATAAACAAGACGAAAGGAACCAAAGTGTGAGGAGTACATCAAGGAATTATACTGATTCTGAGCGAATGAGTAGTAGAATCCTCGGATACACAAAAGAGTTCGCTTATAACAAGAGTGTTTTCAACTTTCAGTTAACTAAGGAAACCAGTGAGAACAGCCGAAAGGGCTGGTGGAGACGACATTTCAGCAAAATTTAATAATAGACAAGGTGGAGATTTGTAAAGAAAATGTCTAATATTAAATGGTACAAACACTTGAAGCCTAGGGAAGATGTTCAAGTGGTGCATACATAGCAGTTATGCAGTTGTAAGTGATTGAATTTTCGTTTGGTATAGACAGTTAGTTTTAAATGACCTGCTACTTGGTGAGCAGGTGGAGCATTTAAATGTCTATAAAAGAGGCAACAACTTGCCCTGGAGAATAAGGGATGAGTGAAAAATTCAAAAGCAACAGAAACATAAAGAAGGGAATTTTGAAAGCTTGAGGCAGGAGATTGGATCGCACGAGTGAGTGTAGTGAATTCATAAGGAGAGATTCATTGTATATTGAGAGATTGAATCTGATTGAATTCATGTAATTCAAGGATCATGTTGTATCTCCAAAAGTGTTTATGAATGAGATGTCGCCTCTTGTGTTCTTCTTGTTCATTGTTAATATTCTGTTTTGTGCATGTGTTCTTATCAAGATTGCTAGTAGTGCAATGTTATTCTATATATGAGTTTTTCTTTCATATCTGGACGTAACAATTGGTGGTTCAAGAACAGAAAATCAGCTGCGCATTTCTTGCTTATCGGATAAGTTTCTGATTGTTTGATTAAAATCCAAGAAATCCTAACATATCACAATTGTATTTCATACGAAATATCCTGTCAGGCATTCTGGATTACATGAAAATGTTGGGTGATGAGATGCATGGGAAAAGGAGTTAAAGTTTGTACCAAACTTTAAAGGAAAGAAGTATCTCATCATAACAGACGACATATGGGATGCATGGTTCGCCGTCGGTGGGAATGGTGCCCGGAACGGATGCCCCCGTTCCAGTTCCAATAACATTTCACGGAACGGTAACGGAACGGATTTTTAAAAAAATTATCAAAAAAGTTAAAAAAAATGAATATTTTAGGGAAAAAATATTTATTGGATGCACCCCAAAATGGCCGTTCCGTCGTCCCAAACCAAGCAAAACCCGTTCTCTAGCTAAAAAACCGTTTCGATACCGATTTGGGGTGAAAAACGTCTTTACAAGACATGCACCTTTACATGCTGGAACGCCGGACAGGTTGGGAGCGATCCGGTTCCGGAACGGCAGTTCCGATACCTTTTTTGTAAACCTTTGGGATGCCACTGTCTGGGATGAAATGTGTTGAGCCTTAAACACATGGTTGTGTTTAATGCTTAATTTATCTCCGAATTATTTATGGGTTTTGATGATCAACAAAACTTGCATTTGTTGTACTAATATGTCTACTTAGTGTACAGGGTTATATTGATAAATTGGTTGGGAAGACCAATGGAAGAGAACCCAAGTTATACAATAACATATGCGAGTTCATAGGACAAGCGGTGATTTTTATCAAGGAATCTATTGAGCTTGGACGAGAAGGAATGACATCTATGAACAACCAATTTAAGTTTTCAACATGTGTGGAATGATGTTGGAATTTCTTATGATGGAATGAAGACCCACAAACCCATGGTCCGTTGGTGGGCAAATTCGTTTAGAAGCCAATTGGAGAGCGCAGTGCAATGTTTTGATTATATCTCTTGGCTCGATGCTCCGAACAATGTGAATCCAAAGAGGTTGGAAAGCCAACTCAATATTCTAGATTTCATATTCAAACATCTCAGTCCAATTCAGATTGCATCATGGAGCAAAATGTCATGGAAGTCATAACAAGTGCAGATTGTAGCAAGGTTTGAGCGACTGTAGAATTTTGGGCATAACTTCTTCATACATTAATGAAATGCAATGAAGTTTTGTCCACACCTAGATAAGAGGAAGGGCTACAACTTTCATGTTTACCACGCTTCCCAGAAACGAGTTTAAGATGGTCGAAAAGTACAAAGTTTGAGAGTGTTGAAATCTGGGAGATAGTATGAGGCGATCCGAGCCATAGTTTGAGGCGATCCGAGCCATGTTGCGCACCATTGACTGAAACGATGGCACGGTTTGCATGCTGGTGATCAGATCGCCCCAGGCGATGGTCAAGCTCGCCCTAGGCGATCCAGAATGCTTCCTAGGCCATTTTTTTGAGGGCGATCGCCCCAGGCGATGCACGGAACGCCTGAGGCGATCCAGAACTTTACCTACGGCCTTGTTTATCATTGATGATCGCCCCAGGCGATGGGGAGATCGCCCGAGGTGATCTGGGCCAGATTTGACCGTTAAAGGGTGGCGATGGAGATCGCCCGAGGCGATGTCCGAGGCGATCGAGAAGTGATTCAAGCCTTATGTGTAGCAACGGCTAGTAGGAGCTTTGGGGCCTCCTACACTATAAATATGGATCTTTTGGAGCTTTTTGAAGACAAGAAACAAGCCTACAAACTTCATCAAAGCTTGCCAATTCAAATTTCAAATAGCTTTGCAATCTCCATACATTGTTGTTGTATTGGAGCTTGTAATTCTTTTATTTTGATAGAGTCTTGTTTTCTTCGTGTTGGTACACCGTGAAGGTGTGTGTTGAGTATTGTAAGGTTCTCCAACACCAAAACAAGTTGGAAATTGTAAAGTCATCAACAAGTAAAGTTGGTGCATGTGTTGTGGCTATCCTTGGAGCCCTTAAGGCCAAGAAGACTCGTGAAGAGTGTTGGTAGCTCGTGAAGAGCTTTGTGTACTCGTGAAGAGTAGTGTGCTCGGGAAGAGCTTTGTAAACTCGGGAAGAGTTTTTGTGTGGCTAACTTGGAGCCCTCAAGGCCAAGATCTATTGTTCTAGTGGAACCTCGGTGGAGGTTATCTAACAGGAAGAGGAGACGTAGATGATTCATCGCCGAACTTCTATAACAAATATCCTTGTCATTTACCGCTTTATTTCTTTACGTATTTATTTATTTGTTTACTTCTTATTTTATTTTATTTATCGATTGACTTAGCCTTCCGCAAGCGCAAACTCTTTTAGTTTTGCAAACTCATTTTAAAACGCTAAAGTAGCCAATGAATCTCATTCACCCCCTCTTCGATTCCAACAAGTGGTATCAGAGCCATTTGATTTTTGTTTTTAAATCAAATCTTTTTTATGGCTAATCTAGCAAATGAGTTTTGCTCAAGGTCAATCGACAAATAGACCTCCGCTCTTCACGGGTGATAACTACGGGTATTGGAAAAATAGAATTTCTCTATATATCCAATCCGTAGATTATGACCTTTGGAAGATCATAGTGAAAGGTCCACATATTCCTTTAAAGGAAGTTGCGGGAATAAGTACTACCCCCAAAGAAATGGACGATTTCACTAGAGCGGATATGATTTTAATTTCTCAAAATGCTAAAGCTATTAATATTTTACATTGTGCTTTAGATATGAAGGAGTACAACCGGATCTCGATGTACTCAACGGCAAAGGAGATATGGGACAAATTACAAATTTGTCATGAAGGAACAAATCAAGTGAAGGAGACCAAGATTGATCTTCTACAACTCAAATATGAGACATTTGAGATGGAGTCCGGAGAAGATGTGGATTCTATGTTTAGGAGGCTCACCCTAATTATCAACGAGCTTGCTCAACTTGGAGAGAAGTACCCTCCAAAGCAAATATGGAGGAGCACTATGAGCCTTGCCTAAAGAATGGGACGCAAAGAGGACGGCCATCATCGAGTCCAACAAAGGAAAATGCCTCCTATGACCTTGATGAGCTCCATGACACATTGGTGACTCATGATCTTGAAGTTGCAACAAGGAGAGAAGTAAGGAGGAGGATAGATCCAAAAAAATGGAATTGCCTTGGTTGGAAGGAAAGACCATTCCGGTGATGAAAAAGACGATGATGATGAAGAGATGATCTTGTTCACAAAGAAGTTCAAGAAGTTCTTCAACAAACATAGCTAGTCAAAGACCTCCAATGCTACCAACAAGAATCCAAAAATGAGGTAACTTGTTATAATTGTCAAGATAAAGGCCATTATGCTAACAAATGTCCTAGGAAGAAGAATGAGGACAAAGGGAAGAAGAAGGCGTTTATAGCCACATGGAGTGATAGCGACTCCGATGAAGAAGAAGCCACAAATCTTTTGTTTAATGGCTCTTGGAGATGAAGGAGATGAACGATGAGGTACCTTCATTTAATGAATTACTAGATTCCTACCATGAACTTATAGATGCTCTTGGCAAATCCAAGATGAGTAACAAATTACTCAAACTTGAGATTGCTAAGAAGATGAAGAAAATAATTCATTGAAAAATGAATTAAATTCTTTAAAGGTATCATTTGCAAATTTAGTGAAAGCAGTTTAAAAATGAATGAATTGCTTGGCTTGCAACTTTTAGCTTTGATAAAGCCGTTTTAGGCTTCTCAAGCAAATCAAAAACCATTTTCAAGCTTGTTTGCCAATGCTAAGCATGATTCTCCTACTTGTAACATTGTT